>JAECUM010004241.1:0-97837 GCA_016617855.1 Megalonaias nervosa | reverse complement strand
GTCATGTCATCATGGGGGTTTCCACCAGAATGGATGGTCATGTCATCATGGGGGTTTCCACCTGAATGGATGGTCATGTCATCATGGGGGTTTCCACCTGAATGGATGGTCATGTCATCATGGGGGTTTCCACCTGAATGGATGGTCATGTCATCATGGGGGTTTCCACCAGAATGGATGGTCATATCATCATGGGGGTTTCCACCTGAATGGATGGTCATGTCATCATGGGGGTTTCCACCAGAATGGATGGTCATGTCATCATGATGGGTTTCCACCAGAAGAATTCTAATCCTGTTATTGATACTATGAAATGGAAAGTCATATTGACATGGGTTTTCACCAGAAGACTTCTTATGGTGTCTAGTTGTTCCTGAATGAAAATTAAGCCAGTCTGGTATGCAAGATGCCCACCATTGTGGCTGTCTTCAAAATCTTGTTGCCTCTCCTGAATGGATGGCCATATTGATATGGGGTTTTCACCAAAACAATTTATATGTAGTTGGTCTTGATTAAAAATGATACCAATCTTGAAGTGATGGTCATATCAACATTGGGTTTAGCACAAGACCTCTTATGATTTCTAGTTAGTCCAAATTGAAGATGGTGCCAATCATACATCTAATGTGCCCACCGTAGTGGCCCTATTTGTTTTTCAAGAATATCAGGGCTGTTCTCAACACCCAGCAGTTAAAAAGAATAAAAGTCTTCTCTTGGATTCCTGGAAATATGTTTGGTCACTAGAGTGATTAGTCCCTTGTTTACTTTGGGCTGCAGTTAGGCATATCAGGAAACATACAGACTGGAGTTACAAGTGTCAAAAAATAAGTCCAGTCCAAATTTCATGCATCAAACCCAAGAGTACACATTTATTGAGAACCCGTTTTTTGAGGGGAGGTTTTCGTTATTCATCTTGAATGAATGGCCATGATGATATGTTTTGGTTTTTTTTCATCAGAAGACTTCTTATGGTCTCTACTGAATCCAGATTGAAAATGGTACCAATCTGCTATCTAGTGTGGCCACCATTGTAACCATCTTGAAAATTTTATTTCTTTGCTGAATGGATGGTCATATCAACATGGGGTTTTGTAAAGATTCCTTGTGATGTCTAGGTGATAATAAATGAAAGTGGTTTGAATCTTTCATCTAGGTAAGTCTGTCACAGTGGTCATCCTGAAAATCTCGTTGTTGCTACTCCTTCTGAATGGATGGACATATTAACATGGAGTTTTCACCGTAAGACTTCCATGGGTGAAAGAAAGTTCTCCATCATATGACAGAAATTCCATCTTAAGAATTACAAGTCAGTCTTCCAAATCGTGGCAATCCATTGAGTTGTTTGTGGGGGGTTAGGGGGTTAAAGTGGTTGCAAAGTGTTTAGTAGGAAAAATATCATTGTTTAGGAATACTAAATTTGAAACTTATGATTTGCTGTTGAGCAAGTAAATTGAAGTTTTCATGGAGTATTCAGTTCACTTGAGGCTCCTCTGATGTGTTCTGCTGCTGTGCCCTCTACAGAAACCCAAATAACTCGAGTCTTTACATTCCACTGCTATTTGATTCCTACATTTGCAAAGAACCATAGCAGATAGAAGGTACTAAATTATTTAAGTAATACACCTTGGCCAATTCTATACCTCCATGTACATTATTCTACTATTTTTTTCTCTCTCCATGCTCCCTCCCCATTCCCCACTGCCCCCCCCCCCCAATTCTTAGAAAGATTTTTTTAAAAAATAATTTATTGCATTATCTTGGCTTGGTTGTCAGTCAGGACTACTGGAATTTTGCCTATGCTAAATTCACAGACAATTACTGCATTAATTTTGTTCTTCTCTCCAAAACAATACCTTTACAAATGTATATATGGCTAAAAGAACAGCATACTCCTTTTTCCTGAGTTCAAATTATAACCATCTACTTCTCCCAACTGCTGGACCCTTATGGAGGAAAATGCTCATCAATTTCAGCAGCTTTGTACAATGAATATATGGTGACCGACTTTCATGGTGAGAACACTCCAGATGCAGTCATTTAGAAAATACAGGACTTAAACTGGAGTGTTCTCACCATGAAATAACTAGTTTGATCCAAAAAGATTTGTACTGAATAAAAAATAAAACACCAAGCACTGTAATTTTATCAATATTTAATTTACTTGACAAAACTTAAGAATATCTGATTAAATTTTTTCAGTTATCCATTGCTGGTACATGTTTCAATTTTGATGATTATTGTTAGTGTTTGAGCATTTCTGAAATACATGTACATGTAAAGGAAGCACATTTTTTTTCTTCAAAATTTACAATGAGAAATTTATATATTAATGATTCAGTGGATGTATGCATTATATTAAAGAATCAGAATTTTTGATTGTTGAATCACAATTTTCATGCAGGTGTGTATTGTCAAAGTTAATTCTTTTATAGCTTCAGGAGGTCTTTGCCCTCCTAGACCCCCCACAAGGGCTTTACCTAGACCCACAAAGGGGGCCTAGGTGGCCCCCTTGACCCTCTGCCTACTTTTCAGTATTGTGGTTTTTCCCAGCTTTCACTCATGGACTTCCTGTATGACTTGTTTGTCCTAAATGAAATGATGCCAGTCTGATGACCAATCTGTCTGCCACAGGTTTCACTGAAAGATGTCCTATTACGTCTAGTTTGTGCTAAATAAAAATGGTGTTGTTCATGTCTGCCATCTTGAAAATCTTGTCATCACTATTCTTTTTGAAGAGATGATCCTATCAACATGGGGTTTTCACATATGTCATTATCCATAGGCGGTCCTAACTAAAAATGATGCCAATGAGAAATTGGAAAAATCTTTCAACAGCTATGTCTCCAAAATGGATGACCAAGCCAGTATTTGAAGAAACAAACTTCTTATCAGTAATATGTAGTTATTGAAATAATACTGTTCCAACCTCCAAAATGGCAGCCTTGATGGCCATCCAGAAATATCATTATATGGCTATTTCTTATATCAAACAAGGGTTTTTACTAACACACTTGCAGCAGTATATTGCTGGTTCTAAATGAAAATCTGACTCCTACACAGCATCATAGGGGTCATTGACATGGAGTTCTCATTTAAAAACATTTCTTGCAGTATATTTAATTGGTTCTGAATGAAGTTGGTGAAGATCTAACAACCAACACATTTGCACTTTTGTGAAGGAATATGAAAACCAGTCTTAGTGTCAAGTCAGAAATCATTACATGTACTTGCATTTTTGTACTTCACTGAGCTTATTAACACAGTGACATATGCAAATACAAGTAAATTTTGACCTTTCAGTTGCATTTCAGTTGACAAGCTGATGGCTAGCACTCTGGCATTGATTTTAAGTACAAGGTCTCAACTCAGGATTTTAGCTAATTTTTGCCTTTGGAGCATGAAAACACAGACAAGTAGGAATGGATTCTTATCATACCAAGTTTGTGGATATATCTAATGAATACCTTTAATAATACCACATTATAACTTGAGCTTTTTTCAAGAAACTTTAATTATAGATTTAACTAAACATAGCATATGGTTATAGCTGACATTGTATAAGTTGAATGATTTTCTACCCATGACATCAAGTTCAGGGTCATTGGCCATGATGAAGAATTTTTGTCCATGATTATGTTGACTCTGATCTGTAAGAAAATAGTTTTGTTACCAAATTGGGTGTGTTTCGAGCTTTGCAAGAACATCAGAGATGGTTTCAGTACTCTTCAGTCAAAAAGAAGGAATGGTCTATTCATGGATTCCATAAAATTATTTTTAACTAGTAGAGCATCACTTCTTTGAATGGCTCATGTTGCAAGTCATTGTGGGTAGTTTTGTGTAAGGTATTGTGGGTAAACTGGTAGTACATGTATACTAGAGTAGTGAAAAGTTTTGTAAAAGAAATGTAATACTAGTAGTACCCATAATATCTTGTGGAAAATTACCGACTATGAATTGCAAGCATGGCTTATTTGTACAATAATTTTAATTTCCTTTTCTGCTATTTTCTTCTAAAAGTTGTACTTCTGACTAAAGTTGACATTCATTTACCATTTCCAAATTAATTGAGTTCTGGGCCCTGTTTCATGAAACAATGTTAGTTAATGCTCAGAATTTTTATAAGTTTTAAGCATAAGAATATCTTGTGCTATTTTGTAAGTGTGTTTAACAAAAATATCCATAGTAACATTTCATATATCTAGGAAAAACTTCTGTTTAAGCTACCCTTTTGTATGGGAAGTAGATAATAACTTTGTCAAAGATAAATGGACACTTGCATGATGCTTACAAAGGATGACGATGAAGATAATGATGTGAACAATAACAAAGCAGTGACCAAAACAGTGCTTATTGGTCATACAAAATAGATATTATCTTTTATTAAAGAAGGTAGGTTGCTTCTGTGCATGTATGTGTGCAGTGAGGGATTTATGATTCTTTTGCCCCTTGCACTGTCCGACACACACACACACCCACCAAAACAAAGTCTTTAAAGACTTTTATGCCATTAAATTACATAAAAATTAGCTAGAGCTTTTTTATATGCAAAATAAATACATTTTTTAAAACAAAATCCAGATTTTCATAGCTTAAAGTCTGCTGCCTCCAGAATTTTTCCACCTTAGGCATCCGCCTTGTCTGCCTAATGGGTAAACAATAACTTTGTTTCTGCATGTTTGTATGAGAGAGAGGGAGAGATTTTCAAGCTGAAAGTCAATGAATATACAGAATTTAACTTGCTGCTGGAAATGGCTAAGCCATATTTCTTAGTTTATTTATATCAAAATGGCTGTCTATTCATTTCACTATTAATCAAACTATTATTTCGTTTAAATACATGAATGTACTTGAAGAACCTTATGCAGTTGTTTCCAGCAGCAAACCACCATTGTCTACAACAAGGTAAATTTGACTTGTTATGCAATCCTTCGAGTCAGTTACAGCATTCTGAGCTTAGTTGATATTCATTTCAATACTAAGAATAGAGTTTGAGTTCGGTTTTAATTTCATTTTTACTTCAGTCATTTGCATTGTAAGAATGAAATTTGGAGGGAGAAAAAAAATGCCTATCATTCATGCCTTAACAGGTGATCCCTATTTATAGGCTCATAAAACCTTGGAATAAAATTACATTGTAGATACTGGGACATGATGTGGATCCATTTCTTTAGATTGGGGATCATCTCTCTCTCTCTCTCTCTCTCTCTCTCTCTCTCTCTCTCTCTCTCTCACACACACACACACAGACACACTTCATAAATTCTCTCAATGCAGGATTAAGTTAGTCAATATCTCAATAAAATATTTTTTTAACTATATTTGCAAATAATGTGATAAACTGTTAGGTTCTTGTCTCCAGTTATTAGATTCAGAGTCATATAAACAGTAACTAGTAGCTGTATAATCTGATTGAAGCAGTTACATACATGTATTATGTATACAAATAAGTCATCCGAACTTTGCTTGCCTATGTCAGTCAATAAGGGCATATTGATATGGTCCAACCCATAGGTATGTCCGTACTTCTGCAAGTCTGTCTGTTTGTCTTGAGAAGATTTTTAGCAACAGTGGGCAAAAACCATTCAACGTATACAAATGAATTTTTGTATGCATACTTATGATTAGATTTTCAGGTCACAGCGATCTTGTATTTTGTAAACCTTTTAACTTGTTTGGAATTGGTCATAAAAAAAACACAGCAAGATTAAGCATAAACCACTTGAGGCAAACAACATGAAATTTAATAGTCATATTTCTATCTGTACATAGATGATCTGATTAAATTTTCTGAAAATTCCATGAATGTGTATATATTTGTAATTTTTTTTTTTTACACATTTTTGAACTTTCTGGACTTGCACATTTTGATTGTAAACCCTGTTGGAACTAATAAGCAAAAAACACGAGGTTGAGAAAGGAAAGTAAATGTTTTGCCTTTTTTTGCCTTTTTATGTAAATAAAGCCATGATAATGAATAAATAAATAAATAAGTAAATATATAAATAAATAAAAAGTGAATGTAGCACATGAGCTTGAGGCATAGAAGTTCTATATTAAAGATAATCATTTCAGTTTTCTATTTCTAACATCATTTACACCCCCCCCAAATTATGTGCATTCTTCCAATGATGGAATATTAGTGTGTTCACTTGGATATCATAACAGATGCATTTTCTTTTTTCTTCTTTTTGTTAACATCATCTTTGTAAACTTGAACACAAGGGTAGAAAAAATACATATTAAGATTATTTGCCATAGTAAGTCTCTGAAATAAAGAGATGAGCTGCTGTTGAGAGTTACTGTTTCAAGATGGATGTGGAAATGTCCTGATCGAAAAATTTACAATTATAGAAAGAGATATATGGACTTGTGCCAAAACATTCAAATCTGTAAAGTAAATATGGCATACAAATAACTATTATTTAGGAAACAGGAAGAGCAAAATTCTTCTGCTGATAGCTACAAACTCGAGATGGAAGCCTGAAGAACTTGTAATTTAAGCTAGCGATGTAATTAGAGTTTTTAGCTTGTTATACATCTTATTATTTTTATTTGCTGTAAATTTCTGTCTCTATTTGAGTGATTGCCCTGCTGTTTTATTATCAATATTACCATAATTCTGTGTATTGCATAAATTTGGACACCGTTATTTTAAGGTTTAGTTTATATTATTTAAATTAAATTATGGTTTCATGCACTGTGCGCTCTATGGTCAGATTTTACCAGAAGTTGGCAGAGACAAATTATAATTTCCTACAATAATAGTTTGCTCAGGTTTACATAGATGCAGCAATGTTTCTTAATCACAATATTTCTAGCTCTGAGGAATCATTGTACACATACAGAGTTTCAATGGAAATCAGAACAGACACAAGTGGGAATAGTTTTTTGGTCATGGACCACAAGGTCAGCTTGAAAGAATTATTATTATTAGATAATATTAAACATTTATTAATTTCAGTTTCTTGAGGTTAAGATTATTTGATTACAGTGATAATGATTATAATAATAATGATGACCCTTTACAGTAAGAACTGTTCTGATTTATTTTTTATTTGAGAGCTGCTGTTACCATAAGGTGTGGAAATGTTGACATCAGCTCATGTAAACACGCAGGGAAAAAATGTTTTACTTAATGAGTAGAATTTATGGAAAAGAAATCAGTCCACTGGTTTAGATTTTTCGGCATCTTTATTTATCATTTTACTAACTTCAATATATTCTGTATCACATTGGATGGAATGTCTCCTTAAATATCGTCACTTCCTGACCCTGACATGCTGTATATAAAAGGATCATTATTCTGCAGTGACCTTTGACAGAATTTCCATAAAATTGGTGACTTATTGTTTAACTTGTTTTTATGTTTTGGGCTACCCATGAAAATAAAATGTACTTTGCACATATTATGTTTTTACATATTATTTTTGTTTTACAGAGAATGTTTATAAATACTGTTTGTTTAAAAATAGCTTTGTTAGAGGGAAAGACCCAATAAATGTTATATTTTGGAATGTCAGGCTGCATTTCAAGATAACCTTCTCTCTGACTCTCGCTCTCCACAAACATACTTAAAAAACTTTGCACTTACACCTGCCTGGGGCTTGCCTAAAGTTAAGTGAAAATGTAAGAGGAAACTTATGAAAAAATGTATGTAATTCCTGTTGGCGAAACACCCATAATCACAAACAAATATCATAAGTAAAAATGTAAGAAATCTTGTGCATACGTTGTTTGTGAAACGATGCCCAGGTGTTATATGGTTCATAGATATCGTGTTTGATTTGTTCGCTTATTTTTGTCATAACAGTGGATTGGTATACATACCACAATGCTGAAATGGGCTGATATGTTTGTACCCTGATATGTTACGATTTTCTTTATCGGTATAAGCAGAAAGATGCATCATTATTTGCATGCAAGATGCCATGTTCTGTGAAACACTTGTCTTTGAAATTGTGTTACATTTTATTCTCTAGGTTCGACACAGAAGTGCACCAGCTCATAGAAGGCTCAAAGACATGATATCAAACCCAGACAAACATTTCTACTCTTTTTGCAATGAGTTCAATAAGTAAGTTATTACACTGAAAATGTATGTCATGTTGTAAATATTTTATACAATTCACTTGTGAACATTTGACTGATGTCTTGCAATTAGATACCCTTTTAGGGATTATCATCAAAGTCTTAATTGTCCCCATATGTTTCTTTAAAAGCATTGGGAATATTGCTGTACATTTTACTCGACTGCTTTCTGGCTGGCTGTAATGCTATATACTTTTACATCTCAAAACAAATTGCAATAGATGTACACGAATCTTTGGAACATTTGTATCAGTAACTGGAAATATTTCAGTTTAAAATCTGTATGCAACTATTTTAACTTGTCTTTTTGCATGGGTGCATGTGTTTGTGTGTTAATTTGTTACGTCTGTTCCTTCATTTTTGACATGCAACAGTCAGTATTTAAACATAACTTTTTAATCCACACCAAATTATCTCACTAATCTGCTTATAGTACAGTAGGATCCCATCATTTTTGAAAATTTGACAATGACAAGTATGAGTTTTTGTGCAGAATGTTAAAATGTCTGATTATCTTTTGATAAAAATGGTGAATGAAAGAACATGTCATTATATAAACATTTATACTGATACAACACAGCTTAGTTTCATGTCTGAATAAAAATATCGAAAACTCTGCTCACTCAAGCCAAGCCGACTTTATTTTTTGACAGCTGTTTTGAGGACTCATTGGTGATTTGACATTATAACACCACTTTTTTTAGGATTCATTGTCTTTTGACATAATGAATCAACTGTTTTGTGGACCCATTGGTCATTTGACATTATGACACCACTGTTTTGAGGACTCTGTGAACATTTGACATAATGACACAAGTGTTTTGAGGACTCATTAGTCATCTGACATTATGACACAAGCTGACTAACAGATTCATTGTCTCCAGCCATTTACAATACATGAACAGTGTCAACATCACACTAACATCAGAGTGTAGTTCAGCCCAATTTCTTGTTACAATTTCTGCAAAGTGTTTGCCTGTGGCTGCTCAGTGAACTGTCTGTTTCACAAAATTTGGAGTGATATATTAAAAAATAACATGTAGGTTCTAATGAAATGCATATATTTTTCACCTTTTTTCTTTGATATTTTTTCAGTCCATAGAGAACTGTGTAACTGTTGTGTGCCAACGTAATAATAAAACTATAAATAGTATGGACTTGTACCCGTTCATTGCCATGTGCTATTAACGAAGAAGTGTATACTTTTATTTAAAATTACTATCTTGAGGAATTAGCCAGACAAATTGGTTTCAGCACTTTATTATTACAATTTTTCCTATGAAGCTTTAAAACATTATGTTTACATATGATGCATGTACATACTGCTAGCTTGAACTCCAACTTTACTAATTCATGAAATGGAGAGTGTTTATGTTAGCTTGGTTCATATTAAAAGTCTGTCATTGATTATCCACTTCAGTTTACTTATCAGATATAATATCTGTTTAAAACTACAGATAGTTGCATAGAACAATTTAGATTATAACTGTACTTTATTAAAGTTGATAGCCCCCACACCCACAACAGCATAACCCAGTTTTAATTGCCTTGTTATCTCACACCTTTGCACATGCTGTGGGTCAAAGTGTATATATTCCTTCTCTCATGAGTTATCAAGGAAATGGTATAATATAGTAGTTCTAGTTCTAAGAGAACAAGTATATAGTTTACATTTTAGTAGCAATATTACATTATCTGATACTGTTGCATTGATTTCCTTTTCTCAGACTCCCAGTCCTCAGTCAAAGATAATTATTCCCTCCAGAAGAGTGGATAAGAACATGACTTAGTCTGATACCTTGGTCATAGCCAACATACGCAGGGCTTGAAATTAGGATTTGTTTTTCACTAACCTGTAGGATCAGCCAAAAAATTTTTTGACTGTTCATGTCCAAATTTCACTGATCCTGCTAAAATCAAACTGAAGCCAGTCCAGCAGAGATTGTGCTGGCTTTAAAAAAGCTGTCGCAATATAAAATTGCCAACCTCAATATTTTGTCGCCAATTTTAAAAAAAATGTTGCCATTTTCATAATATAGTACTACCTGTTTATCTTGACATCCTCGGGACCAAGGTTATGTTGTCCACTTAAGCAGATGTTGATATAAGTGGGTGGGTCTCAAAAATTAAAATTTCACCTACAAGTGAAATTCGTAAGAGGTGACCTGTCAAGTGAGATAATTTACACTGAGAGAAAATAAACGATTGAAATTCTGATTAATTGAACACATAACTAGTCTAAAATACACTTGCATATTGAAAAATTAAAATTGTGGAGTAGAATCCATAATGTGTTAAGTACTGTACATCATGTATATGAAATATCCATGAATTTGAGAATAGATCATGTTAGAAAATCTATATAGCATTTACATCCTGTTAGAAACACACACACACGCACGCACGCACGCACGCACGCACACACACACACACACACACACACACGTCCTTTCTTGATCTATATCCCATTATCAACAAACACATCACTTAACAATTCACCAAGATATTTATTATTGCCAGTAGCTCATGGCTATATAGTTGTTTACATGCTTTATGTACATGTACTTAAATTGGACTAGATTTTGGTGAACTGGAGACAGCTATCATCTTGCCAAAGGCTGCCAAGGAGATGAGGCTGTTCATAGGGAAATGAAAATGTGAACAAATTAAAAGTTTCACAAACATCTTTGAAAGATGTCCCACTGTCAGTTGCCTGACAACCAGATATCTAAAGTTTCAAAAGATTTGAAATTTAATTTGTGTGTTATGTCACCATTGATAGCCATCATAAGAATAAACAATTTTCCAGAAAAAAGGCAACTTTCACTACACAACAGTAGTATTCCAATCAGTTTGGAAAATGCAACATTTGTTCAGATTCCATTGCATTTATTTAAGTTTGGTGCTGATTTCCGTTGATGAAAGGTACTTGTTTTCATTGAAGATTGTAGTCGGCTTGCCTTGATGAAGGGTACATGTGTTATTAAAGCACAGCTAAATGCCAGCTTTGGAGGACCAAACAAATGCTGGTTGGTTATTGTGGCTATCACATCAAAAATAATTGTGGAACATTGATTGAGACCAACTTTTTTTTTCATTTGCTTGGTATTTATACTGAACAATCGGTGCTTCAAAGATAAGTTTTCTTGAAGTTTCAGCAAAACTATTTTTACAAGGTACATTTGTTGTAAATTAAGCATCCTTTTATTGATGGTAGCCATTCCAGTTCCCTCCTTCAGAAATTGGTTGATTGTAGCTAATCTGATAACATGACTATTTCAGTGTATCACTGCATACAGTACTCAGGCTAGATGTCAGCATAAGTGGATTATGATGTAACATTGCACTGTTAAGTAGGTTTTTCAAGATGAATAAAGTATTTTAACAGCCAAACAATCGCCAGATGGTATATTTTGTCGCCAATACGGAAAGGGAAAGAAAAATCGCAATTTGTGACATTGGCAAGCCCAACACAATCCTTGGTTCAGTTTATGATTCAGCATTTATTATTCATTAACATCAACTCAAAACAGTGACAACAGTATTTTACTAATAAGACCCACAAATGAAGTACCTCATGCACTTCTGTATTTCTCCAAATACTGCTGCAGAAAGTGCACAATGTCATAGCCTCTCTTGGGTCATACTACTGTTCGTGTCCATTTCCCCAGCATTTCTGGTATTTTCTTAGACTCATATTTGTGATCACATACTCTCTGTTAATCTATTGCAGCTAATTTGGTGGCAGTTGTCACCTTTCAAATACTTCTACGTTTACAGTTGTCACTGTACAGTGCATTAAATATTTATCAACAATGATACAAATATCAAAACACATTGTTTGGCATAATTGTGATATATATTTCTTGAGTTGGGACCACAACCTTTTCTGATTTGTCAATATTGGCCTGATACCCAGTACCTTTTGTTATGATCAGTAATGAAATCAGTGTTTGGGCGCAGTAAACCAGACAAGTTCCAGGCTAGTGCATGAAGACTGTTTTGACAGCTATTGCACTGCAGTAATTTACTTAATGGGTGCATGAGTTGTTTAACATGTGTTGATTTGCACTAAGAATATTTATTGTGCCTTGTCAAGTACAGGATGTTGGTAGGTACTCAGTTTTCACAATGCATAGATACATTAACCACTTGAAATAATGCTTACTTACATCCATGTCTTAACTGTTATGATAGCGACTGGAAGTTATTTTCACTTGCACAGATTAATGACAGCTAGGTTTTCATGATCAGTCGGCAAAATCATTAACTGCATGATAGCAGATTATAGTTGATTTGGAGCCCAGCATGTGGAATACAGTCATCTTCTTTTATTAGGCTCCTACTTAATAAATATGTGATATATTTTATCAGACTCCTACTTATACGTAATTTTGTGCTATATTTTATTAGACTCCTACTTATACATATGTGCTATATTTTATTAGACTCCTACTTATACATATGTGCTATATTTTGTTAGACTCCTACTTAATACGTATGTGCAATATTTTATTAGACTCCTACTTAATACATATGTGCTATATTTTATTAGACTCCTACTTATACATATGTGCTATATTTTATTAGACTCCTACTTATACATATGTGCTATATTTTGTTAGACTCCTACTTAATACGTATGTGCAATATTTTATTAGACTCCTACTTAATACATATGTGCTATATTTTATTAGACTCCTACTTATACATATGTGCTATATTTTATTAGACTCCTACTTATACATATGTGCTATATTTTATTAGACTCCTACTTAATACATATGTGCTATATTTTGTTAGACTCCTACTTAATACATATGTGCTATATTTTGTTAGACTCCTACTTAATACATATGTGCTATATTTTGTTAGACTCCTACTTAATACATATGTGCTATATTTTGTTAGACTCCTACTTAATACATATGTGCTATATTTTGTTAGACTCCTACTTAATACATATGTGCTATATTTTGTTAGACTCCTACTTAATACATATGTGCTATATTTTGTTAGACTCCTACTTAATACATATGTGCTATATTTTGTTAGACTCCTACTTAATACATATGTGCTATATTTTGTTAGACTCCTACTTAATACATATGTGCTATATTTTGTTAGACTCCTACTTAATACATATGTGCTATATTTTATTAGACTCCTACTTAATACATATGTGTTATATTTTGTTAGACTCCTACTTAATACGTATGTGCTATATTTTATTAGACTCCTACTTAATACATATGTGCTATATTTTATTAAACTCCTACTTAATACTTATATACTATATTGCTCATTGAAATTTGCCTTAGTTGTCTTTAAACATCTTTAAGTTGATTATATACCTTTTTGTGTCAATTGAGTGTTTATCTCCCCAGTCCAGGTTTTATTTGAGTGTTTTCTGTGTGTTTTTGTTAATTTGAAGGTTTCTATAATTGGCTTAGCAAGTGGTTTTCAGTAAAGTGTATTCCCTTTTGTAGTTCTGGTGCAAGGATAAGTGTTTTCTACCCCATTTAGGTTCAGGATTATTTTGCTTTGTGTGATTTTATTTTCTCATTCATAGCTTTGTATGTTTCAGGGTGCATGTATGTACAGGCACAGTAAAAATAGCTTCCCACTTTACTCTCATGCGTTGGTTGTGCATGCATGGACAGCTGTCCAATATGCTGTCTATGGACAGATCAAGAATGGGACTTCACAGAAAGTTCCAGCAAATACGGAGGGAAGAAGAAGTGCACCACCACCTTCTCACCATCAATGAGTAACGCCCTCCATTCCCAGATTAGGTCTGGATCTCTTCTGATGTTGGGGAGGACAACTGCCCCTAAAGGCCAAGGATCCTTAACACTTATTGCAGTGCCTGTGAGGGATGAGTCCTTGGCCTCTTCCAAGAAAGAGAAAACACCTGAGTGATTTGCACCTCTCTATTACAGACAAGCAATGCCCTGTTGAGGTCGTTGTCCCTATGACACATAAGCAAATTGTGCCTTCCAGAGAGTGACTAGCAATTATCTTGATTCAATGTGTGCTTGTTCATCTGATCTTTATTACTGGACCAATTTTTGATCAGGTGCTGCTGATCCAGCACTCAGTGATGTTCTGAGACACTACAGCGACATTTTCCCAAGGTCAAGAATTCATTAGGCAGCAGAAGGAGTGAACTGTCCCCCTTCTAAGCTCTGTCAGCTTCTGCCTCCAGCTATTGAATTCATTCTCTAGCTTGGCCTTTTAAACACACTAAATGTGTTATCACTCGCTCACCCCCTTGGCACCACAGGATTTGATGTCCAGCAATACCAGTCCTTGGTAGAGACATTGATCTAAAAACACACCAACTTAACCACCATAAAGGTCTGTCTTCCAAGTTTTTCAAGCAGTTGCAGCTTCAAGAGTCTCAAGCAGACTTAGTTCAAAGCTTCCTCCTGCCAGTCATTTACTTGGAGAAGCCAAGGGAGAAAGTTTTGACATCTCCCACTTTTCCAAGGAGGGGAAGGGTCTGCCCTAAAGAGTTGCACTCAATCCTGCAGCATCTTCCTTTTCCCAGTGTCCCAGTAAGTGCTCATTTAACTCCTGTTTTAGGGGTTTGGTCTGGCATCATGGACTATATGTGGATCCATTCCATTTTAAAGGTCAGATACTGGCTTCATTTCTTTAAGGAAAGTGGTACATACCCATTTGCAGATGGTCGCAATCAAGAGAGTGGAAAATGATCATATTCCTGGATATTTATGGTGCTGAGAAAAGGTGGAAAGCTCAGCACAAAATCAACCTTTTCACCTTAAACATATTTCTTTTTGGAACAATACTTCAAGCTGGAAACTACAGCCTTGGTCAAGAATGCTGTTAAGGCCTTAGAACTGGGCAGTCTCCATTGATTTTCAGGATGCATACCATCACATTCCCATTTCCCAGGTGTTGTGGTGGCTCAGTGTTTAGCATGCCTTACTCAAGATTGAATGGGTATGGGGTTGGATCTTTCCATCAGCCTTGCCTGGGTCAGTCACTGTGGTATGTCCTTGAACAAGGCATCGTACTCCAGTTTCCTCAGCACTAAATAACCTACTTGTGTTGCTGTGGCATAAAGCACTAAACCAAACCAAACGAAGCCCATCTTCTCATCATACAGAAAATACCACCAGTTTTTTCTTGAAAAGCAGGTATTTCAGTTTTGAGCTATTCTGTTTGGCTTTGCCTACACCCCCAGAGCCTTTACCAAGGTGATGGGGTTAGTAGCAGCATGCTTGTGACCTTTAGAATCCCCATCCTCCAATATTTCATTGACTGGTTGATGCACAACATCCTCAGAGATTAACTTTTGATGGACCTGTCCCTCTATTGGTTAATTCTGTTTTGATCTTATCCTCAAGTTGGGTATCATCTCTTCTCAGGACTACATATGTGTGGGGTTACATTTTCTCGCCAACCTAGGGATGGTTTATGTTCCGACAGACAGGATTGACCAAGTCGTGTCTCATAATGATTCTTCTGGGCAAGACATCATTATCAATTCACCTTTTTTACAACCCTATGGTCTTAAAATAAGTAATAGAAAAGAGTGAGAAGCAACAGGATTTGTAAAATTCAACAAATAATTTATTTCCCTACAGTATAAAGTGAAAAAGAGGAACTTACAATATTGCAAATTAAATCTCAAATAGTCATAGAATTACAGACACAAGAACCAATGATTAAAGTTCTGAATAAACTTTAGTGGAAATCCAAATAAGATCCTGTGGTGGCCCATGTAGTGGTGATGTGCCAACAGTCTTTTGTTTTATCACGATAATACAATCCAAGGATATAACATTATTTGAAATTTCACTATAAATTCAAGTCTCAATTTCCAAGTATGTTATTTCTGAGCACTTTGTATTTCCAGAAAAGAGTCACTTGAATTAAATAAATTGAGATTTGGAAAAGTCATGGAATTTCTGACAGTGGAGTTCAAAAACTTGATAACTGCTAATTTCATGGAGTGCCCAGCACCAATTTACAAAGCTTTTTTTTTTAAACACACAAATTCAATCAATAAAAGGTTGATATTGCAGGATATTGTGGTTCTTAACTTTTGTGAAATGACCCTGGAGAAGTTTTGGGAAAGTCATGGAATTCATTTTTGTAAGTCTGCAGGAACCCTGAATTAAGTTCAGCTACCTTAATAAGAAAGATCACCGCTTACTGGAGATGCCCAAGCTGCACTCACATCAGGTGATGCTACTCCATCCCTGGCATGTCCAAGCCAAGCCTTAGTGACTTGGTATACCAGGTGACACTGACCTTGCATGCAGGTTTTATCATCCATCTGTACTGTATACTGTTGCTTCACATGCTGACCTGCCAGCCCAATTGCCCGGCCACCCATTCTTTAAACTAGTGACCAGAGGTTTTTGTGATACATACCAACCACCTTAATAATTAGCCATTCATTTTTCCAATAGCCAACAAGTCAAGGGGTTATACAGTACACATGTGTATTTTCAGAACCCCACACAAAATTGGGGGGGGGGGGACTTAATTCCTCCACTTTTGCACTGCGACAGAGCAATAAAATACCTACAGATCACCACCACACCTTAGGTAATGGCCTCTCCACCATAGAGCAGCTGATCGGCATTACTGGTTGACATTTGAACAGCCAATCAGTGATGACCACCCATGGAAAAACCAAGACGTCATGAGCGATTTACAATCAAATACCATGTCACCGATCAGCGATCTTTATTTTGATTATATATATGGACAATAGAAATTAATGTAAAAAACATCTTGTATATTCCATACATTTAAAAAACTTATGTGCTGACTTGATGAGAGACACACCTTGTTGAACATTTTTGAAAAGTGGAAACTTATCCTACTGTTTGAACGTGTAAAGTAATCCTTTGAGGTACGGACAATTAGAATTAGATAACAGCAATTTCTGTTTAAAAACACAAACAGCAAGAAAGAAAACAATGAATTTATACCCATGGAAAGACCTTGATGTCATGTATGATTTACAATCAGATACCATTTCATGAATCAAATGATCTTAATTTCTATCATATATATTAGGACAATAAAAACTAAAATGAAAGTTTGGTATCCTCTGTACATGTAGAAAAGTCTGATTTTCTTTTGCAATATGTTTATACTTTTACTTTATTCAAAGCAATCTGAACAAATTTACCCACTAAACTGAAGAGAGGCACAACAGATTTATCCTCTCTTGAACAGTGTAACCTTCTGTTTAAACATAGAAAGTAATCCTCTGGGATGTGGAGAGTTAAACTTTATCATAACGGCATTATAGCAAATAACCATTATTGAAGTGATATGAATGATGCAAGGAATGGAAGATGGTGAACAGATAAATATAAAAATTTCATAATAGGTGTTATAATTAATTCAGTTTTCCCTTCCCATCACTGATTTTTCTTTTTAAGAGAATCAAGCAATGTAATAGCCTTTGGATTGTACTGAATGATTAATAAAATGCTGATGTCATATTAAACAAAATGCACCATACATTTTACCCTGATTACGGATTTTTATTGTCATCATAATGGCAAAGAAAACAAACCTGCACTAAAGTTGCTGTGTATTTAAGTAATCAGTTCACACAAGAAATTAACACTTCATTGGCAAAGGAAATTAACTGTATTTATGGCTTCTGTTGTGCTAGGTTATTAGTTTGCACATGATCATCTATCTTCAAAAATATACTTGTGAACCTACGTTTATCAGGGATGATTTTTGACCAATGTTAAGTAATATTAAATAGTATTTTTTAAAATAAAGATGCAAAATCTTGGTAATTTTCTCTCTATATCTCATACACACATACATATATATTTTAGACTGACTTAGAGATACGTGTGTCTAGTGCCTTGCCCACAGATCTGTGATCGAGTCCATGAATGAATATTCTTTTCTTCACAACATAACAGGACCAGAAGGGGGGAGGTTTCCAGGGTTTCTGACCCCCACTACAATAAAAACAACAATGAACACACACAAACGTAGTCACTTGAAATTTGACTGTCATTTTATTCTTGCGCACTTTTATTGGGTATTATGCACAATTTGATTAAATAGACTCATCCAGTAGACTTTTGCTTTGGTGTCCTTTTAAGGAACATCAGGGACCT
Source organism: Megalonaias nervosa (assembly GCA_016617855.1). Classification (NCBI taxonomy): domain Eukaryota; kingdom Metazoa; phylum Mollusca; class Bivalvia; order Unionida; family Unionidae; genus Megalonaias; species Megalonaias nervosa. The sequence continues at coordinate 79,610 of JAECUM010004241.1, read as the reverse complement.
TTTGAAATTTTGGATCCCCCCCCAGTATACAGAAATTCAGTATGAGAGTGAACATAACTTCATCATCCTCTTGATATTGCCGAACAGTAAAGGGTCAGTTAGCTTTTAGGAATAATATTTTTGTTTCCATATGTTCATGCAACAATGCCAGAACTATGCTTTCCTAAGTTTAAATTACCCCTCTAATCCTGTGATTGGATGTCAAAAGAAAATATACAATATATTACTGAGGCTCGTGCAAGGGGTAACTATCAGAACTTGTAAAATATTGTTTCACTTCAACAAGTATGAATGTGATTTTGTTGTAAAATGTAAACTTTCATTATTGTTTATTTTTCACTGCATGGAGTTTCATGTGATATGAGAATTATTTTAAAATAAGATTCATTGCGCTAAATATATTCAGAAAGAACCAATAGCACTTAAGTTTTTGTTTCATTTTAAGTATAAGATTCCATAGTATGCATTAGAAAGCACTAAATCAATTTGAGATAAATATAGAAACCAAACTTGGTATTACTGCTACTGATAGGTCTTTTACTTGTGTAAAGTCATTACATCATGTTAGAGAAATGTAAATTTAACAGCCATCATTTTTGTCAATAGAGATGAGGAATCAGTATACCAAATGGTTTGCCTGTTTTATTTTTTATATCAATAGCCAAATGTTCCAATAGTCACAAACACAGAACTGCATTGAAATAGTTAAACATCTTAGATCTAATATTACAGTTTGGTTATTGACACATCATTTCTATCAGACATTAGTTTTTCTGTGATGATAAAAATTTTGTTTTTTATTTTTCCTTACATGAACGAACAAATGATAGGACACATGTGGATACAACCACATAGAATGCCTTAAATTTGTTGAACATTTAAGATTTGACAGTTATCCACAATATTCATTTCAACAAAACGTTGAGGTCAGATTAATTAGGAGCAATTATAAACTTCCGCTGTTAATCACAGGACCATAATTACAATGCGTCAAGTTGGATGGCTTTGTGTTAGAAACACACTTTTCCGACCCTGAAATTGACATCATCTTGTGAAGGTAACAATTTTTATGTGTTCACAATGGTCACTGTCTTTATTTCTGCAGAACATTCGCTCAAGCCAAGTCTTGATTAGGGACAGACCATTTAAGTTTCTGTTGGGTTATTTTATTTGAAAAAACTTATCTTGTGATGAATGAAAGAAAAAAAAACAATCAGAAAGAACAATATAGTCCCATAAATTAAATGACCAGTACAATACCTTACAGTATAAAATGCAATCAGAAATTGAACTAAAGCTCGTAGCTGTGTACATGAATTCAGTCTCGTGACTGGGTCATTACTTTTTAAGGACTAAAATGTGGTTATCATTTAAATGTAAATTCAGTGTTTTCTGTGTTGTAAGGTTAGCAAAATAGCTAGATTTCGTTTTTGCATGGGTGAGAAAAGACAGTTCCTACATCAGGGATGAGACAATTCCACAGGAAAAATCCCAGATAGAGATTATGGTCTGCATGGTTGGGGAGTCCATTTGTTATCCTGCTTCCCTATGGTTGGTGATTGCCGGAGGAGAGGGCTCTTGACATCAACTTTCCAGAGATGAAGTCTGTAGTAAACAGTAATTCACATAATGCTGAACAACATGGTGGCTATGACCTACCGCCAGGAACATGGGTTGGAGGCCAGATCACTCGTCCTTTGTGTCCTGGAAACAGACATTCTGTACTTGTGCTCCTAGTTCAAGATCACAGTCCAGATCAGGCACGTTCCTGGTAGGCTTAGCATTGTTGCTGATTCATTGTCAAGAAAAGACCAGACTCTTCACATATTGTTCTTTCAGTGGATTTTTGTGCTTTGGTCCCCAGATATGTTAGACCTTTGTGCAACAAGGTGGAATCACAAACTGCCCATTTTTGGTTCTCCAGTCCTGGACTCAGAAATCTGGACTGTTGATGCTCCATCAGTCATTTGGGATGGTTTTTATATTCACACCTTCTCCTCAACTGTTCTGGTGCTAAGGATAATACAAAAAATGACTGGCTAGACCTGAAAAGTTGTTTTGATAGCCCATCTCAGACAGGACAAGTCTTAGGTGAATAATATACTCAGCCTAGCATAAGATATTTTTAGGAAATCCCTGCATCTCCCAACCTACTCAAGCAACCTCAGTTGTAAGTTTCCCATCCCTGCCCAGACAGACTCCTACTGCACACTTGACTTGTGCCAGGAGAGCACAGAAAGGAATTTGACCAATCGATTGTGAAGAGGATCTCAGAAGCTAGAAGGCCATCCAATTTAAAGTCATATGAGACAGTGTGGCATGTCTTAAGGGATTTGTGCTAAGGTATCAGTCTTGCCCTTGTGCAAGCTTTGATTAACTTGACTTACTAACACTTTTCTCTGTTTCTTCAAGGAGAAAAGGTAGCACCTATTACAATTAGGGGCTGTGTTGATAATCTCGGACACATTCAAACAGCATGAGAGAGGAAATGTAGATAACAACAAAGAACTGTTGGACCTACTTTCATGTTTTGCCCTGAATAGGCCCTGAGGACTCATCCATTTCTCCAGGTGGAACTTTTCTTGGGTTCAGTTGTGACCTGTTGACATCAGGCTCAAGCCCCAATCCAGATCCTGCAAAACTTGCTATCTTACAAAATATTTTTTTCATAACCCTAGCTTTGGCATGCCTGGAGAAAGAGTTGCATGCCATTTTGACAAACCCAAACTATCTCTAGTTCAGATGGTTCTGTGGTCTGAATGATGCAGCTGGGCTTCATGACCAGGAACAGATCTGTCTGTGGGCAGTGTGAAGGTGAACGTTTTTGTAGGCAGTGTGAAGGTGATCATTTTTGGCTGTCCTTGATGGATTTTTTGTGAGAGATGATGATGTCAGATCTGGTCTGTGCTCTTAGCAGTACCTGAAATGCATGTAAAACAGTTGTGGAACCAAAAGCTTTTTTTTCCTTCAGTTAAAAGTAAATGAAATACAACATAACCTGTTACTCTTTGGCATCTTGACTGAAGTGGATGATACGCTGAGTGTACTCTGAAATCTCTCAGACCCATGTATGTCTTATAAAAATTTCAGCTCATGAGATTCAAGTTATCTCTGCAAGATTACATTTGAATTATTGTTTTGATAGTAGAAGCTGTTAGCTGGCATTCATATTCAGCCTTCTCAGACTTCATCTGTCTAAGCTAGCATTACAGAGAATCAAATGAAAACTTGGTGGGTGCATTGGCTGTGTCCCATATACCCACCAGACCAAGTTAATGACAGCACAACTTCCTTATAGGCATAGGTTTATAGCTTTCACTGGATTTGCCTGCAATGGGTACTTTTGGTAAGAATATTGTGATCATTGGTTGTGCTGCCTTGTCAATAGGGGAGTGGTTTATCTTTCCTATAGGGACTCCAGTATACATGTCCCTCAGGAATAACCATGCTAAAGGCTGGTTGCTCATGAATTTCCTTAAACTATTACCATATCTCTTAAATTAATGTTAATGTGATCAGGAAACATATTAGAGTGAGAAAGTATTTTATTTTTGTAAATTATTTTTCTCTGAGAATATTTACCAAATCATACTTCTCTAATGCCTTCCCACACTTCACAGAATGTGAGCCTCCTTGCTGATAAACTCATTAGCACCCGGTATATAATAAGCAGTCTAAAGGTGAGAAGGCAGGGTATTTGGTATGATTTGTTTTTCTTTTGGCTGGTATATTGAAATAATTTTGGTCTTGCCATGATTTTAGAGAGTTTTTTTTTTCCTTCATAAATGTGATTGGGTAGGTTTTCTTAGAGAATATAATTTTCTCAACAATTTTTCTTTCCATAATTAGCCTGAAAGCCTTGTCAGCATTTTCTTAAACTAGATCTAACATTGTACAAGCGAGCAAACAAGATTTCAGACTCAATGTTGATGTTATCTTTCTCACTACATATGTAGATTGCTTTATGCTGATCAGTTTGTCTTCTTCTTAGTCACCAGCTTGGTAGAGGGTCAGTTGCTTTACTTTTGATGCATAGTTGACTGAATTCTAGCTCTTTTTGACAGTCTAATAAACCTTATCTTTAGGCAGATTTGTTTTGAATTTACTATCAGTACCAGTTTCAGCAGTTAAAAATATTATTGCAGAGATACATATATTGAGCGACTACGAGGTGAAAAATCAAATGACCGAAATGACCGTGCTATCCGGCAGGCAGCCAAATGGTATGCAGATCACCTAAAAAAATGTGATGGGAATTTGAAAGTAGTTCTACTGACCAATGATGCTGACAACAAAAGCAAAGCCAAAGACATGGGACTGGAGGCTTACACTAGTAAGACTTATTTCATGATGATGTTAATAATGGTGATGATGATGGTAGTGTTGTTGGTGGTGGTTGTTGTGGATGTTATTGTGGTGGTAATGGTAGAGGTAGTGCAGGGATAGGAGCAAGATGCAAAACGATTCATCAAAGTGTACAAGTCATTTGATGGTGAAATAACACTTGAAATTTATACAGATTTGTTTTGAATGGGGAAAAAATGTTACTAATGATATCAAAGTGTTATTCCATATAGAAAAAATAATTCAAATCATTAGATGTAAGTTTTTTTATTTTTTTTTTAAAATAATGACACTGTGTCTACCATAGTGGGTGGCATTACATAGGTCTCTCTCTCCACCCAGTAATGTCAGCATCAGTGCTACTTATCAAGATTTTACAATATATACTCCCTACAAGTCAACTCAAGCCACAAACAGCATGGACTATTGATCTGTGTTTATTCTACTGATTTCACATTACAAACTGCACAGACCCAGATCTACTGGTGCATTATACAGTGGCAGATATGGATCTGTATAGCTTGCAGTTAGACTAATATTTTCTGTATTTATGTTTCTTTCTCTGACATTTATGCATTTTCATTAATAAAATTACATTCATCTAGAGCTTTGTCAAGATTGAATGTTAATCTTTATGGTTATATGATTATATGCTTTGGGAACAGGTGTGACATAGCATTCTGCACAATTTGGATATAAATATATTTTATCTCTACAGTTTATGAGTATGTGAAAAGTCTAAAAGATGCTGGACTCCTAATGGACAGGCTTTCAGTTCCTGACACAGGACTGGTATGTATCATAGTCTTTGTAGTTTCACGCGCATGTGTGTGGGTGTGGGTGTGTGTGGGTGTGTGTGTGTGTGTGTGTGAGCGCACGTGCGTGTGTGGGAGAGGGAGATATATATTTGGATTTTTAACGTAGCTTTAACAATTTTTCAGTCATATCGCTATGATGTCGCGTGGCAGTTGACGGTGATATCTAGTACTGAGGCATCATGCTGCAGACATGTAGCATCATGTCCTTCCCAGTCACATTATCCTAATACCAGGCTGACCAGGCTAACGTAGCTTTAACAATTTTTCAGTCATATCGCTATGATGTCGGCAGTGTGGCAGTTTACAGTGGTATCTAGTACTGAAGCATCATTCTGCAGACATGTTGCATCATGTCCTACCCAGTCACATTATCCTAATACCAGGCTGACCAGTCCTAACAATAACCTTTTAATGCTGAGCGCTCTGCAAGGCAGCTGTTAGTACCATTTTTATAGGATTTGGTATGACTTGGCTGGGGTTCGAACCCGCAGCCTCCCGCATCTGAGGCAGATGCTCTAACCACTAGGCCACCAGAGCAGTGTAGTTCCACATGTAAAAACAGGAAGTTGATAAGAATTCACTTTGTCTGTTTCCCAGTCTCATCATCTTTCTGCCCTCTCTGTCCCATCTGTAATTTGTATTTTAATACATTAAATGAAACTACACTTACCATATTTAATGTTATTTTTCGTACACGAAAAAATAATTATTAATTTCGGTGTATGAAAAATTATATGTAAAATAAATAATTATCATTTTGTGGTAATGACCGTGTACGAAAAATAAAGGGATCATACCCGAACAAGGTCGACGGAACACACGACACTCGACAACCTAACGTACAAAACAAATGTACAAATTCTGTCTCATTCTGCTCTCAACTCAAGAATCTGATTGTTGTTATGAGAGAGAGAGAGAGAGAGAGAGAGAGAGAGAGAGAGAGAGAGAGAGAGAGAGAATAATCTGTATTGTTCAGGAATCAGTTACCTGTCAGTTGTGTTACTCCTTACGTAAACACTACAAGGGCACTATATTATTCCATTGGCAATTAAAACCTGAATAAATAAATCCTTTTTGTTATACCGGTAATTATGGGATCCATTGTCAGTAGGCCACATGGCTATGCAGACGTAATATAGGGTAATCTGGTCATATTCCGACCACTGAGAGCGTTGACATGAGATCAACAACTTCATTACTGAAGCCAACTACTGTGTCCCTAACTATGATACGGGAAGCAGTCTATCGGGCTTCTTGCAACAAGTTTCATTATTCAAAAAGCATATAATTTGAGTTCTTCTTACTGAAAATATGATTTTATTGTGACTATATACGCAGGGGTAAATCCGACCATGTTGTGGCTTATTCCGACCTCTGATATGTGTAATTCCGACCACCATATATGGACCGTACATATATAAGTTTCATCTGTAAAATACAAAGATTTTGTTTATCTTGACAGAATTAAAAGCTTTTAATTGTTTTTATTTTATTTTCAGATAGATAGCAGATAGAAAGCAATATTGCTACATAGATAATTGTGGATGTTGTTATAGAGATAACTGGAGATAATTACCATTTATTTTTATTTAGATTTATACCTTTAAGTTTTTATTTATTTGTTTTTAATTACGTATTTATTCCTGGGTTTTTTTTTCTTCAAAGTTCAATACAAAGTAATCATAACTCTACATTTTCTTTAAGCTTGTGTTCTTGGTCAGAATTGCCCTCTTATGAAAAATAACCTAGGGTAAATCCGACCACTATAGAGAACATTGCATACTATTGTTATTTGTCATAAAACTGGTGCAATGTTTACTTTTTTAGTGAGACAAAGCATTATTTTAAAGCTACGATAGCATAATTATTATGTTATTGAAAGCTATACAAATGACTGATGCCTGACTAGGGTCCTGAATAAAAAAAATTTATGAATGCCTCTTCTGAACTCACGCAGAAGAGAGAATATGGAGGCGATTACATCATTTTGTCACACGATACCCTCGTCGCCTGGAAACATCTTTACTAATTTTCATACGCATATGCACAAATAAAAACAAAGAGAACAGCAAGCAATTTGCATATCTTTGTTGTAAACAGCAGGATGTACATCCACGGTCGGAATTACCCTACTGGTCGGAATATGACCATGTTATCCTACATGCTAATTAAATACTCTTTGACCTTTAGCTTGGCCTTTTCCAGTAAATACTAGATTGAAGACCAGATTCACCTCAACAGATCAAATTAAGGAGGCTCTGTGTAGGGAAATGAGGCTACCCATGAGGTGTTGAAAATGTGTACAACAAGCCCATTAGCTGAAGAACAGTATTAATCTACTGATACATGTGCTGAAGCCATTGAAAAAATGGCAAATGACTTTAAGAGAGAGAGAGAGAGAGAGAGAGAGAGGAAGGGAGGGAGGGAACAACAAAGCAATGTGTATCAAAAAAATATTTTTATATTATAAACATAACATGTTATTTTCAAGGATACAATTTGTGATCCAACGTTAGACGAATGCACAAAACAAACGCAAAAACATTATGTAATGAAAAATTCATAATTTTCAAAAGTTTTACAAGTCTTCCAGCTCAGAACCCTCAAACCATTTGCATTCTTCGTCACTTGAAAAACTTTCCAATGGAGCTTCATTGTCACTCCTTAAGCAGTGGTCCTCTCTACCATTTATTGCATTTGAAAGGCCAGTAACTTTGAAGCTACTGATTATCATGTCCTTTTTCTTCTTCAAATCTTCACTGGCTTCAGAAATCCAGTCAATCATCTGCTGCTTTGAAGGGGCTGGAATTTTTTTGGTTGCCTCCTCACCAGCTTCCCTGGTTGCAGTATTTTTTGGAAGCCTGTTCCTTCATGTATGTTGACCATTTTTTTCCGCAGCAGCCCCTTGAAAGGCTTATTTAGATATACATCCAGTGGCCGCAGTTTACTTGTGCATCCACCGGGGATTACTGCCATTGTTGTTCTGGATTTTTTCATGGTTTTTTTAACTTCATCAGTCAAATGGCCACGGAATGAATCCAACACAAGGAGAGAAGGTATATGCTTCATGTGTGCTTTCCAGACTTCATCAATATAATCCAACATTAGGTGTTCATCCATCCATGCTTTTTGTTGAACTTTCACTACAACTCCCTTTGGGATCTTTAGATTTTTTAAGTTTCTTTTTCCCCGAAAGATTTTCATGGGTGGCAACAAGTCACCAGATGCCAGGCATGTTAATACGCAAGTTAAATGGCGCTTCTCACTGCCGGTACCTCTAACATGCACCTCTCTCTCATCCTGACTTTATCAACTATCTTCCCTGGTACCAAGTCGAAGTACACTGGCGTTTCGTCCATATTTCCAATTAAATGTTCATCAAATTCCGACTCCTCCTGCAGCCTTCTTCTATATCTGGTAAAGCAGTCTATTTTTTCCTCTAGGTCTCGAGGTAGTTTTTGAGATATTGAAGTTCTGCATCTCAGAGCAAGTCCATTTCGCTTGAAAAATCTATCAACCCATCTTCCTGAGCCCTGAAACTTTGGATTTTCCTCCTGAATAACAACAGTAGCATAATTTTGTAACATCTCAGTTGTTACAGGCACGTGATAGTCCCGCATACAGAGTAACCAGGATAAAATTTCCTGCTCTTTCTCATGCGAATACGTCATGGGTCTGCCAGCACCTGGGATGGATCCTTTCTTTGTCCTTTGAATAGTTTTTGAAAAATCCATTTTCATCCAGCTTGATAAAGTCCTTGGTGTAAGGTGGTACTTTGCAGCTATGAGCTTAATTCCACATAGTTTTGCCTCCTCAACAATTCTTATTTTATTGTTAATGTCCCATTTCTTATACTTTCCTCTTACTGGTGACTTTGCAGTACTGGCTTATATCCCTCATCATATCTTGGCTGTAGTCCAGCTTGTCTACTGCTGGCTGTAGTCCAGCTTGTCTACTGTAGGCTCAGGAAATTTTTCAGCAACAATTGGCCCCATTTCAGTAGTATCTTGTGGTATAATGGCATTATCTGTTGCATCAGTATTTGATTTGTGCAGTTCAACATGATCTTTTTCATTGGCGATCTCGGCAACTGCAGCAACAGACAGGTGACGGGCTTCACCTTTGTCTTTTCGGGGCCGTCCAGGTCCAGTTTTCTGCCTTTTGTTTGGTGGTTCAGTGCATTTAGGTGGTGGTGGCGGGATAAAAGTTTCTCCCTTTGGCAAGGGTTTGAAGAAACTTAATAATGAAGACATGTCCAAGAATGAACAGTCCAAGATCTTTGAAGATATTACCAATATATAAATCGAACTTACGGAGTCAATGACTTTTGCAATTATGATTAAAACTAACTGGGTTTTTTTTAAATAGTTTTTACTGCATTACTATATCGAAACAATAAGATTAATTACCCAGTGGTCTGTGTGTCTTCACTTCATCCTCTACTGAGACATTATTTTTACTGGATAAATAAACTCAGATGGCTTCAGAACTCATTTTCAAATGTGCGTGTTTCTTGGCTACAGACTGACGTAATGAAGAGCTCTCATTAACGATGTTGTCCAGCTGTTAATGAATAGCGGTATATATTGTAATGACAAGAACAAAACAAAAACATCAACCATTATATTTTCTCGCCGATACAAAAGACAAAGAAGGGCAATATGATGAATGCAAATAGATTCTCAGTTAACAAAACAGTTGCCCTTTCTGAGTAAGCTGAGCAAAGGGCTTTCTACACACTTATAATTGGTGAATATTTCTTTACTGGTAGTTGTTTATTTTCTTTTTCATTATTAGATGCCTCAGTTACACATTTACGCGAAGATATCAGATAATTGGGTTTGTGTTTCATTGAGGAAACAAATATTTATATTTCTCATTTAGGATTATACCAAATATACTCGGCAAAGAATAAATTGGTCGTTTGCGTATCTAAGTGATACATCATTTTATGTATGAAAAATAATAGATTGACAAAAAAAAAAGAAGTTTTGTGTACGAAAAAATATGATAGCTTTAATTAATTATTATTTTTATGGCTTGATGGTGTACAAAAAATTAAAGGGTACGAAAAATAACATTAAATACGGTAGTCCCAAGACAAAGGTCATTTCAAAGGAAAATGTAATTCTCTGATCATGTCTCTGCTGTAAGTTTTAACTGGCTATTAGTGATATTATTATGTGTCCAAGGTTGTATCCCCATTTTGTTTATTTTACAATATCACTCCAGTAATATTATGTTTGCAATATCACTGCAGTAATATTAACACGTAAATACTATTTCATACTACAGTTAGACCCACTTATCTTGACCTCATTTATCTCGAGAACCCATGTATGTCAAGCATTTTGGTCTGGTCCCCAAAAAATCCTTCTTTGTTATGCACATTTTTCCCCACTTATCTCAACCCTTGTTAAGTCTATAACCCTGTTATGTCAGGCATAAGTTTCAGACTGAAGTAATATGTGACCCCGCTTTTTTTTGATGAAGTGCAACTTTTAATGTCTATCGCTGAGAAGCTTTACAAGAAATGATCAGCAAAAGCGATCGATTTTAAAGCAAAATTTGGCCAGTTACATTTTGCTACTAGTCACAAGTCAATACTGACAAAAGAAAATACTTTAAACTCTAAATTTTCTCATTTGGTGCCTAGGAAGAACTGGACGGTGACAGCATCAGTCATACATTCAACAGTGGGACAGTCGTCATAAATTTTGATCCAATGCTTAACATCGTCAAACTAGTTTAAAATGTCCCCTTAGCACAGTTTTAGCCTCTTCAACATCCTCCTCTGTGAATCCGTAAAAGTCACCATCTTATTTATAAAGTAAGCTTTCCTTTTCTTGTATGTCTCCAATGCAAGATTAAATGCCTTAATTCTCTCATACATACTGATAAGACTGAACTCACTTTTAAATCTGATTTCACTGGAAAGTGACACTTAATTGTTTGAATAGACCATATTTGTTCTGTTGATACATTATGCAAATGAACATCTGTCTCTTCTGGGCTGCACTGAGATTACAGAAAGCAGCAGCAAGTTCAAAAGACATGGCTGCTGCTAATCCTTTCTGTGATCTGTTTCTATGTGTCAATAAACAGTGGTCTACAGTAAGCTGGTCTTCTGTATAAGCAGTGAGCTGTGTTTACAGAGATAAAGTCACTGAGCTGCTGGGGTGACTTAAAGGCAAATTAGACATTCATGTGTACTGTAGCCTTCAGACCAATGACAGTTATGGCTAATAGAGACATGGGTAATTTCAGGTGTTCAATTGCTCATTAGGAATACAATATCTTACCTTGCCTTAATACAACATTGGGTAATTTCAGGTGTTCAATTGCTCATTAGGAATGCAATATCTTACCTTGCCTGAATACAACATTGGGTAATTTCAGGTGTTCAATTGCTCATTAGGAATACAATATCTTACCTTGCCTGAATACAACAATGGCTAATTAGAGCTAAACCATGACTGTGAAAACACATTCTGGTAATGTCCAAATCAAGTACAGTTTATTTTTTCAATTAAAAGAACTTAATAATAAATATAAATTATTTACAGCACATATGTGCATATCAGTAGCCGTATAAAAAAAACCTCAAAACCCATCGTTTCTTTTTGCCATTAAAATGTATTGGTAGGTCAGAGCATTATTAACAGTTTTTTGTTATTCAGATTCTGTCTTCAGTCTGTAAAATTTGACTAGAGACACATTACAGTGTATCAGTTTCCATTAAATAATATCTGTAGTTGGATTCATGGCAGTTGTAGGTACATGTATATCATATTTCTTTCCTGTCATCAAAGACATAAGCAAATCAATTTCACTTATATCGGGGTGGTCAGGTTTAGATCATATTTTTTAAAATTTCTTCAGGGGCTAAGGTTTTTTTATTTGCTGAGGAATATTAAAACTATATGTTCACTGCAAAATGTACATAACTGTGGAATTAAAAGAGAAAATTGAATAAATATTGTGCCTTTATTTCAGAGATCGCACATGTACACACAAGTAATTTATTAACAACACTGTTCTTTTTGTAGTGTTTGCTATGTACTTCCGGAGTCTGAATTCTGTCTAAAATGTTATGAAATCACAACACTTGTTACTAAAGTAAAACTATATAAATAAAACTATAATGAATCTTAAAACTGTTGGCAACGTTCCAGTAATCCAAAGAGTAAGAGCCAGGAATTAAAGTCAAGGATCTCTTTAAAATTATGTAACTGGTTTTTATGAACCCTGATATCTTGGGACCCAGTTATATCAATGATTATTTGTACACCCCTGATGTAATTGATATCACTGGGCTTGACTCTAATGAAATTACGAATCACTCATTCTCTACAATGATCATTAAAGTGAAAGCCCTAAGGTTACAGCTTCAGGAATATTCCATTTTTTCTTCCCACTGACATCAGCCTGTAGTTGTTGCTGTTTATATCTGACAAGTATTAATTAAAATGTACTAATGCTGAGGACATGGCTGATTATGATAAACATGCTACAGTTGAACCTGTTTTGAAAGACCTCCCTTTTTGCCAACAAATAATGGTCTCTCATAACACTATATAATCAGTGAATCAGTGCACTGAAAATCAGGTCTCTCATGACAGTTGTTCCCTATTAGCAGTGGTTTTTCAAGGTGGGTTTTACTGTACATTATATTAAAGTGGAAACAGATATTTATGGATATTGTCATTGCATCAAATCTCATAATGATACTTTGTGATGATAATATATGATATCACCACTACTAGAAATAATTTGATTCAACTTAACTTTATCATAACTAGATGATGTGTGATGTACCATTTACACCCCACCATGTCTAGTTGATGTGCAATGTACCATTTACACCCCACCATGACTAGATGATGTGTGATGTACCATATACACCCCAACATGACAAGATGATGTGTGATGTACCATTTACACCCCCACCATGACAAGATGATGTGTGATGTACCATTTACACCCCAACCATGACAGGATGATGTGTGATGTACCATTTATACTCCACCATAACTAGATGATGTATGATGTACCAGCAATAGATCTATCCAGGAAGAATAGGACCAAACCAAATCTTCTGAGCCAACCATGGGCCTCCACTGTGAAGGCTTATGAGGGAAAGGGGCATGTTTTAAAGGACTGTTGTTGAGTCAATAACATCATCCTTTTGAGTGCCTCAATCCCTCAGATAGGATGCTTTTCTCACTGGCCCTTTGAGGAAAAAAAGTGAGCAGCAAGTACCATCAAAGTCTACTGCTCCCAGGGATTTCCTTATCAGTCAGGAGCCAGGTGATTTGCCTGGCTAGTTGTACTTTACACCTGGCTACTTATGAAAAAACTTACATTCCCATTGGGGAGGTATCCCAAAACCCTCACCTACTTTGGCAACTTACCCTTCAACTTTAAGACCCTGTGCTTCATGACACATTCAGGCATCATGGCAGAAGAGATATCAGCCATGATAAAGATCTATCAGCCCTACTAGCTAATTCTGATTTGGATAAACCTAAATCCCTCAACATTTTATCAAAATGAAATCCATCCTGATTCGTAACTGATAAATTTGAACCTTTAGCCCAGACCTTACCAAAGCTGTTATCATACAAAACCTGTTTCCTGATATCTTTAGCAAGGTGAGCAACTTGTGCCCTCTCAGTCAATATGAACTATCTTCAGTTCGGATATGATGGTTCGGTGGAGCCTCATAACACAACCAGGCTTTGTAGTCAAGAACTAGTTTTTGTTAGTGGGCAATCAGAGAGCCATCGTATGCTCCCTCATGTCTATAGATAAGTTGAGAGCAGCTGCCATGCAAGATCCTTAAGTGGGTTATATGCTCAGCATACTCTGATATCTCAAAAGATCAGAGTCACCTGGAGGATTTCAGCTCATGAAATTAGAATGATCTTGCAAGCCTCAAATAAAAAGTGGTTTTTTATTTGGGACAAGAAGCTGTTGGCTGGTATGCGGAGTCAACCTTCTCAAGTTTTTATTTAGCTCTGCATAGACAAAACCTCAGTCTGGAGTGTCCTGACTTAAAAACCCTCCCATCCACCCTGCTATGTGAGCACCCTCATTGGTTGTTCACTCAACTTTAAAATTGGTGGTAAGGGAGGTAATTGACAAGAGTTATTGCTCTTTGTATGCTACAGACGGTAATGATACAATTTTTGTCTTTTAATAGGGCTCAATTTGGGAGGTAGCAGGCTTAAGTCCCTAATGTTAATGTGGTCAGATAAGTATTCTTGAAGAAACATAATTTACTAGAAATGTTTGTAATTCTGTTCACCATTACACTTCACGCTTTTCACAGTTTACATTTTTATTTACAGTTATTCACAATTTTACACTTCTTAAAGTATTCACAATTTAGGCAGTTATTCACAATTTTACACTTCTTAAAGGTATTCACAATTTAGGCAGTTATTCACAATTTGAACTTTTAGTTATTTACAAGTTACATTTTCTGTTGTCATGAAACTTGGTATGTATGTTTAAATGCTTACTTAATTTGCAGGCTGTAGAAGACAACAGGGTTCAATTTCCAGAGCACCTGCCACTGTTAGAGATTCAGAGAGGGATAAAATCAGGAAAATATCTCCAGGGAACATTTCAGGCCAGTCGTGAGAATTATATGGAAGCCAATGTCAGTGTTCACAATGATGACAAAATGGTAAGTTTTGAGGAACCATGTCTGTACCAAATGGTATCAAGAAAGAAAGATATGCTATATTTTTGCAGTCATTCCTTTGAAGAATACATTAGTAGAGAAGTCCCTGAAAAGTAAATGATAATTACTTTTCATCTATACAATTTTGAAAAGGTGCTGTGAGGCATGAATATTGTGATACCTTTCATCTCTCTCATGTGTTGATTATGCCATCTCAAGACTGATTTGTATTATATTTATTCATATGGTAACCATATCCTTACAGCTGTGTCATCTTGTTCACCCAGACTCTCATATGACTCCAGTAGAGCTTGGCTATATGTGGGTCTGGTAAACTTCCATCATCTGTGTTTTTTACAGAAGGCACTTTGAAATTGCAAAGACATATCTCCCTCCCTACTATCTGCAAAACCAAAATAATATTGACAACTTAAAATAATATAATTTAGAATTTCTTCCAATGCAAATGTGTCTTAATGACCCATTGAAAATGTCCATATGTATGATTTCATCTTGTTATTGCAGTTCTGTAAGATATCACCTCATCTTATTAGGCAGTTAAACTGGTTTTCCAATTTACTGGAAGACCTTGTTGATATTGTGAGAAAAACTCAGATGTTTACTATACCCTTTTATGGTAAAGATCTCTGTGAGCCACATGAGAGTGTGTTGGAACAGACTAGAAGGGGTATTATTTTTTGACTTAATGGTCACAGTGGCTACAAATAGTAAAGCCTTATAACGTTTCCTCAAAAGGTGCTCAACAGAATTTGACCAGATTTGATCAAGATTTCCTGAATGGAGACATTTAAAATTTGTACAAATGATGCTGATCTGTTGTAAAATAAATGAAAAGAAAACTCCCAAAACAACTTCTGATGAAATTCACTTGACAGAACTTAACCAGATTTGACAGTAAGCATCCTGTCATGAATGCCTATCAAGTTTATACATGCAGTACTAAAAATAGTATATCCTTTAAATGACTCTCTCCCCTCTCAGTAAGTTACAGAATTGAATTAGATTTGAAAGAAATCGTTTAATTTTGTGCAATTAGTGCTGATTCACCATCAGGTATGGCTGCCATCAGTGAATACAGGACAGTGATCAAATAACTTCTTTATCAAAACCCCCTTTACAGAAGTTAACCAAATCTGACAGGAAGCATTCTGTCAAGAATGTCTTCCTGATTGTACAAAAGTTCCCAGGGGCCCCGAGTGGTCTAAAGCACTCACCATTACGGATCACTGCCATCTCACCTCTGTCTGCATGGGTTAAAGTCTCGGATTCAGCCAATGTGGGTATGTGAGAAAGCCTGCCAGTAGCTTCTCATGGGTCAGTGGTTCTTACCGGGGTTTTCTGGGTTCTTCCTCCACCATGTATACTGGCCGCCATGTATAGCCTATCTTATGCTGAAAAATGGCCTTAAACCCTACCTCAACATCAACAAAAGTTGCCATGCTATCTTTTAATATACCAATAGTTACTAAAAGCAGAAAATCCCACATTCTCAGAAAATGCTTTTAAGAAGTTGACCATATCTGAGAGAAAGTACTTGGAAAAGGTGTTTTGGGTTTGTACAAGTGATGACAAATTTCCTGTCAAAATATGACTGCAATGACTAAAATTCATATAACCCTTTAAATGACTTTTAAATCATATAGCAGAATTGGACCAAATTCTGCCAAAAACAGTCCAGAATACTTATTCAGTTGCTTTGCATTAGGCAGTTTGGCTGATGTCATCCAGGCATGTAGTCTCAAGCTTTGGGACTTTCGCTTAAAGTTGAATGCATTGTATTCTTGCATGAAGATGATGTGAAAATAATGAGAATTGAAGTGTCTATTCTGTGTTGCATGATTATAGGATTAATGCTGATTTCTAAACATTTGCACCTAAAAATGAACTAATACATGAACGGTCACAGAGAAAGAAAATTTGTATAAAATGTCAACTACTTATGACAAGCCAGTTTTAATAAATATAAAATGTTTAGAAAATTATAACTTTTTACACACGTTTTGCTTTATAGCACACATTTTTATTCTCCATGATCAGTGTTTTTCCTGTGGATGCTTAATATTTGTAAGCTTTTCACTTGTGAAAGCAGTAAAAGTCCATACTGCCATTGCAAAGTCCATTCCAGTTGTGTGACATGTTGTTAATTGGCTGAAAGTGATTGAAAGTGATTCAGAATTTTGGAAGATTTTAGCAGGTTTGGATATAAGTTGGATATAATGTTGATGCATATTAAGAGCACATGTTGTAGCAGTATTTCCCAATGTATTGATAAAATTTTCCATCAACAATTGCTATTTTCAGCTTTTCAAAAACCTTGTGACCAGTTTCAACCAAACTTGGCACAGAACATCCTGGCATAAAGGTCTTTCAAGCTTGTATGCATTATGTTAATCCATGATGGCCACCATTACAACAAAAGTAGAAAACCTTTAAATAACTTGTGCTCCAAATCCCCTCAACAAAATTTATCAAATTTGATGAAGCATCCAGTCATGAAGATCTTCCAGATTGTTAAAAAAATTCCAGTCACCATCAAATTTGGCAACCATTAATAAAAATCAAAAACCTTTAAATGACTTTCTCTAAAACATCTAATAAACAATTTGACTAATATATTGAATGAAAGCATCCCAACACGAAGACCTTTCAGATTTATACCAATTATGCTGTTCTTCCATAAAATATGGAAACCATTTCTAAAACTAAAAAAGGCTTTAAACCGCTTGTCAAAAACAGCTGAATAGAATTTGACCAAACTTGACAGAAAGCCTTCTTGCAATAAGACCTTTCAACTTTTTCAAATGATTCTGATCTGCATTTAAATATGGTCACTGTAAAAAAAAAAAAATAGAAATACTCTTAACTACTTCTCCAAAACAACTGAATTGAATTTTACCAAATTGACAAGAAGTATTCTGGCATGAAAACCTTTCACATGTGTACAAATTATGTCACCCTGCAAATGACAGAAAAATCTTTAAACAACTTTTCCAAAAACCACTGAATAGAATTTACCAAACTTGACAGCATCCTGACATGAAGATCTTTCATATTTATGCAAAGTATGCTGATCTGTGATCAGATATGGCAGCTGTTACTAAAGGGACCTTTTTAGTATTGCATAAATGGTGCTGATGTGTGATCAAGTATGGATAAGATACAGAAGCTAGAGAAACACTGAAGCATGTTTTAATAAAATATGGAATCAACAGTAAGAGACATACTGACCCAGATTTCATGGCCAGTTGCTCTTGGACTTGGCGGCCAGGTGATTATTCTCAAGCCCAGTTAGGCCCCTTGTTTTTTAAAGTCCAAAATTTTTATTGCAACGGCTATTGGTAGACCAGTGTATTGGTTTTACTTAGTGACATCACAGCTATATCCAATGTGGCAACTCTCATAGCCCAGGCTATAGATACAAATGTTTAAAATTAATTAGCAATGTTTTTTTGTTCACTTAATATACTCATTCAAGGACAAAAGAAAATTAGAATTGGCATTTCTTCAAGGTTTTAGTTTAAGTTTTTCCTTTTGCTTTTCATCCCTCTGATATGTAATACAGAGAATTATAGATATCAGTCTGTCTTTCTGTCTCTCTAAACTTTTTGTATTCAGAACATAACTCTCAAACTATTCAAGATATTTTAGTATATCTACAAAAATTGGTACTGGATATGCATTTTAAGCAAATTCCATAGGGTTCCTTTTTGACAAAGAATTTTAAACATTCATTCTTTTTTAATCACAGAAACAGTCTGACATAATTAGTATAAAACAGTCTGACATAATTAGTATAAAAATTTAGAGTGCAAGGTCTTGGCATACTTGTAGTATAAGAATTGATAGTCATGGACCATAGGGGACTTTAATTATTAACAGGGCACCTAGGAGATAGGAATTAATAAAGAAGCCATGTAAATAAAATATAAAATTTATTTTGCAATGCAACATTTTGTAAAGAAAAGAAAAGAAATCTTGATTGACCGTCTTTAATAATGTAAAAGACAAATAGTCATTTCTGTCATTCCAAATCCAAAGCTGTATTTTAATCACGTCATACGTTACTGAGTACCTGTAGCAGGAATGAAACAGTGTTTATGTCACTGAACCCATTTTAGGTACAATTGTATGCTTCGTATGAATTAATTTACATAATGCTAATCTTTCATGAAAACTAGAGTTGTAGTAATAGTATATATAAGCATACATGTAATAATAGTACATGTCAATGAATCAAACATTATAACATTCTCTGGAATATTTGGCAGACCTTTATCCATTACTACTTGAAAACAGAAAACATGACAGTTTACAAGAGCGTGGTCCAAAAGGGCTTGTTAGTTTGAGCACTATTTTATCTTCATTACATGCCTGGTACAATGTAAATTTTATCCATGTTGATTAATATATCCCATCAAGTTGTCACATTGTTTTTACAATCACACTGAATTACACTATAAAATAGCATCTGTCTTAATCGGTTCTTTAGTAAATAGTGCTTGTTTACATTTTAAACATGTTATTATTTCAAACTGAAGAGAAGAAAATATCACATTAATTGTAGTGGGAAACTTGTTTTTATTCTCCACTTCAAAGAAGCATATTTATGCAAAATAAGGTCATGGTCCCACTACATGGCTCAATGAAGTCTGACCTCAGTTACATACATTTAAACAAGCAGTGACACTTTGTGAGGATTACAACATGTGGAATTATCTGGCATAGGTAACACCTAGCATAACAAGTCTCAGCTTTAGTGAACAAAACAAAAACAAAACCAATTAGGTTCCCACCATTGCTGACCTTACCTCAGAGTAAACACACTACTCATCAACTACCAGCAAACAGAAGCAGGTTGTCTGGAGGGGTTTAAGCTCATAAGCAGTTTGGCTACCAAACACTTAAATTTGGTTATCCCAGGCTATTGGGCACATTATTTTTCTTTTTCCTGATAATCTGATGATCTTGGGATCAAGGTCACAAGATTTTAAGCAATATTTTGTGTGGCCTTTGTAGGTCTGGACCTTTTTGTTTTGAACACTGGGAATGGGCTTGTACTAAAAATCTTCCTTTTTTTAAAAACAAAATCACCCATGTTTTATAACACTGATAGCGGACCATTCCAGTATCCTAAGTGGTAAGAATAACGGCCTCGGATACAGGAGGTCATGGGTCGAACCCTGGTTGAGTCATACCAGAGACTTACAAAATTGGTTATAGCAGCTACCTTGCTTGGTACTCAGTACTTAGAGGTTATTGTTAGGACTGGTTAGCCTGGTGTCAGGATAAGGCAACTGGGTGGGACATGATGCTAAATGTTTACGACATGATGCCCCAATGCTGGGCATCACTATAAATTGCCACACTGCAGACATCGTAGCGATATGACTGAGATTGTTAAAACTATATAAAAAATTCAAAACACATGCACATCATTGATATCATGGGTCTCTCATGGGGGCATGACTGTTTACCTTCTCAAAGGATAGTATTTTCATGGGGTTTGGTGTATGTGCATGTCTGTGTACTTCAGATCTTCACTAAAGGTCATTGTTTCCTTCAGATTTTCATTCAAGGTCATATGAATCTGAACCGAGCAGTGCAGGATGATGTTGTTGCCATAGAGATGCTGGAAGAATGTGACTGGGGCTGCCCTAGTTCTCTAGTGATGGAGGAGACGGAGGAAAAACCAGATGATGCAGACATTGAGGGAGAGGTGTAACTTTTTAAATAACATGAAAGATAAATTCATTCAGGGAAGGAAGGGAAATGTCAAAGGTTAATGATGTCTATGTGGTTCAGAGTCTTTTCTAGAACTTTCCAATCATTTGAGCCTTTCTGATTGGCAACAATAATTTCTTCTTCAAATACATTACCCATTCACAGGGTCCAACAAATGTTAAGATCAGATGGAAGTGCTGGGTTCCTAGGAAAGAATTTGGTATTCCAGCTTAAGTTCAGTTGCCCAGAGAAGGCATTTTGTATGAAACTGTTTTTTACTTTAACACTTTTTTATTGTTTTTGTTCCAAGACTTTTTCATTTCCTTGTTACTAGTCATTTATACGTATTCTTCTTCGTAAATTATTGAATTAATTACATTTTGTAGGGGCCCCGAGTGACCAAGTGGTCTAAAGCGTTTACCATTACGGATCACTGCCATCTCACCTCTGTCCACGTGGGTTCAAGCCTCAGGTTTGGCCAGTGTGGGTATGTGAGAAAGCCTGCATGTAGCTTCTCATGAGTTGGTGGTTCTTTCCAGGGTTTTCCTGGGTTCTTTCTCCACCATTTATACTGACCACCATGTATAGCCAATCTTGTGCTGAAAAATGGCATTAAATCCTACAGCAGGTCACAACAATTACATTTTGTATAATTGTGAAGCATGTCTTTATTACTGCAGCATTTACACATATTAATGGTTTAGTTCAGTTTACTATCTGTAAATATTTACAAAATCTGTAACTATAAATATGGCTGTCAGTGACACACAGGAAGTACCTATTTAAACTATATGATATATTTCTGCACCTCTCTTTAAGGAGTCTGTTTAACAGAATTTTTCTGTGAATTCCTTATAGTGACATCACTAGTAAAAAGCTGAAGTCAATGATGATATGTTGTACCGCACATGAAACAACATTTCATTTGTTTGATTTACTTACAGTACTGACAAAAATGTCTTCAAATTCCAGTATTTACCATTTAAAAAACATGTTCATTAACACACCCTGTGATTTTAGTTTTAGGAAGCATAAGTTTTTGGTTTGCGAGTCACCACAGTTTCTTCTTCAGATATGCTTCCCGATCATATTACCTTACGAGTACTACTACTACCTTGCAATTCAAGCCCTTCCAGGCTAAAATGTTTACCTAGCTAAAACTGGATCTGCATGGTCATTAAAGGTCATGGAAAGAAATGAAGGCCTTGAAAGTTGTTGACTTTTCACCAAGGCCATTGAAAGTCATTGAATGTGAGAGACTTTGCTGAAAACTAAATTATGATGGAAAATTTTAGTTTCAAGCATTTATTTTATGTTGTTTGAGGATTGGATGTACAGTTTGATTTTCAGCCATTCCTCCATTATCAGAGTCCACAGGAAGTAATTGGATTTGATGCATTGCGCCTCTTTCACATGATGTCATTAACGCATGCATGCAAACTCTTTCACTTCATTAAGTTTTAAATTTCTGGCCAAGCAAGGAAGGTTGATTGTTTTGTAAGAACAATCCTTGCAAAATACCTGGCAGATGCACATCAGTGAAGGTTAGCTACAAGACAAAGGCTATTAAGTGGCCATAGAAAGATGCAACCTCGCAGCACAGAGCACTTTGGATAGTGTGCAAGAAAAACTTATTGTTGCTCTAAGTAGCTACACTAAAGGAAAGATTCACAGGGAAATAATGAAAATAAACGAGCCCACTATTTCAATTTCAGCTTTCATATGGTCCTTGCAAAATACATCTGTTTCTTTGTTGTTGCTGTTGTCTGCATGAGACAAGCCAGTTTTATCTTTCCCAGCAGATTCTGCAAGTCCAGTGACTGCCAATATTGGGTGATGTTTCTGTGACAGGTTTTATACAAAGCAGTCATGTACTGAAGACTGAAATATTGTTAACATTGATAAGCTGAATAATCTTATTTTCATTATGATTTCAAATAATTAAATAATTAAATAGCCTGCGGTAGTGATTTCCCTCTGATGCACATCATTTTCCCCCAGTATGTTCTGCAGAACAGCTAAAAGGCCAGTAAACAGGCATGAAACCAGTGTCACTAGTTAATCCTTACTACTGTAATTATCTTGTGAAAGGGACTACGCCCCTGAAGGCTACTCTGACGTGACTTGAAAGAAACCAGTGTTCTATTCATAATTGAGTGGGCTTATAAGCATCTGTGCTTGTTGTAATGGTGTTTAAATTAAATTGGTGCTGATGTGAATATAAATCATTAAAGTAATCAAAGCCGTCTCAGAATTTGATTTGGACAATAATGTCAGATTGTCAAATTGCCATCCGGGAAATGCTGGAGGAGTGGAAACTGTTATAGTCTTCAAGGAGCTGCTTTTTTTAAGCATTTGGGGCCCAGCAAA
This sequence comes from Megalonaias nervosa, assembly GCA_016617855.1. Classification (NCBI taxonomy): domain Eukaryota; kingdom Metazoa; phylum Mollusca; class Bivalvia; order Unionida; family Unionidae; genus Megalonaias; species Megalonaias nervosa. The sequence continues at coordinate 56,645 of JAECUM010004241.1, read as the reverse complement.
AGTATCAACAGTATCTAGATCAAAAGAAAAAGGAAGCAGAAGCAGCCAAAAGAGGATTGAAGAGAAAATAATCATGGAGGAAATCAAATAATTTAAAGTATTTCAGTTCAGTGGACTTGGAAGAACAGGAAAAGAGAAAGAAGAGCAAGCAAAGCACTGGCTTTCTGGAGTTGCAGCTGGAAGAAAATGTCCAGAAGCTAAAGAGCAGTGATTACAATGAATTTATTATAAATATAATTTCTTTTTCACATTTCATTACATTTATTTATGTATTTTTATATTTGTTTTTTTGGATTGAATTAGTACCTGAAGCAGAGCACTTGATACTGTGAGTAGTCATTGAAAACTGAAACCTGGTCATTGAAAAGTCATTGATTTTCAGTTCTCCTGATCTATATGTACCCAGTAAAAGTTTTCTGCCCACATACATGGCAGTCAGGGTGATCTCCCCATGATACATGTCACAAAGTCCTCTGAAGTCTTAAGTTACTACTTACGCTCATGCCAAGCAGCTTGCTCTTTCCTAATGAAAGACCTTGCAAACCATCTTCAAGAATTTCGAGGAAAGATATTCAACACTTTAGAGCAAGTTAGAGGAGTTTCTCTGTGCAGGGAAGTATACTCTTGTCTTATTTCTTGCTTCTTTCATTTGAAGATGAAGCATTTCTATCAATGGAAGAACTATAACATTGTCGTAAATGTGTACATAAGTGCCTATGGGACCTACCTGCACAAGTTGTTAGTGCATCACCTCTACTTGAAACATTGGTAACATGCTTATTAGCTTTATTTATTGTGCTACTGAAAACACAGAGTTGCAACAGTTATTTTAATCGATGCTGCACATTTATCACTGTATAATTTCCTCTGATTGGAGTCATACATGTAAGTTTTCTATACATGGCTTATAGCATCCACTTCATAATCATTAAAGGCGATGCTTTAGTGATTTTACCTGTATAGGCAGTATGTTGGGCCAGATAATTTATACAGCGTCCACTCAGTGCACATTGAAAGCAACACTTCACTATCTTTACCTTCTACAGGCTTCCCTTTCTTACAGGTAGCTTTACACAATATAGTGTAGTAGCTCAGTGGCATCCACTCATGGAGTTCAAAAAGCATGATGCTTGGCTGGTTGTACCTATATAATATCATCTGCTCTATTTTTTGTCTTACAGATTTTAGACCATGGGCAGTACTAAGTGCATTGGTATAGTAAAAGTCATTCAGGTATTTCATTACTGGGTATCATTTTTTAGAATTTGATTTTACTTACCTTTAAATGGCAATTATTCACTTTATTTGGATATTCATACATCCATATTCCTTTGGAAGTTCATTATTTACACACCCTGTGAGGTACATGCAGCAAAAAAAATCTTAAAGTAAATGGACAGTTTTGGACAAGATCAACCTAAAGGTGTGATCCAATACAATACGGATTGAATGTCACGTGCTGCTATGTCACAGTGAAAGTTACGCATGTTGATAAACGAATTCATACTACCCTGTATTGTGACGATTAGTCTTGATGTCCTCTTTTCTTGAACCAGTTTAGTACCTGGCCACCATTGTCAAAGTTCATTAGTGATTGATAATTTTCATTTAGAAGTTTCTTGATGACAGTTAAGGTGCAGATCTTAAGTAATCTGGCTTGAGATGACATAGGTTAAACAAAATTAGTGTTATATTTTAAAACAACAATTTTGATTTAGTTTTAGGTGAGTAAATGTGCATAATGACCTGTATAACTTTTACTGTAGAAAGGTACGGACGACAACCATAGCACATGTTTAGTATGCATGAGTTGCCACTCCACACATGTCATATATGCATTAATTGGACTGAAAATCAGTGGGCCTTAGTTACTGGGAGCACATTTAAAATGGAAGGGAAAAGCATGTAAGCACACCCTGATAGATGAGGACACCATTAGTATTCATGCTGACATCATCTTGGTTGGTGATATGGGTATTGCAGTCCAGAAAGCTTGGCAGCCAAGAAGCAGTCCAGAATGCTTGCCAGCCAAGAAGCAGTCCAGAAGGCTTGCCAGCGAAGAAGCAATCTAGAAGCCTTGCCAGCCAAGAAGCAATCTAGAAGGCTTGCCAGCCAAGAAGCAATCCAGAAGGCTTGCCAGCCAAGAAACAATGCAGAACACTTGCCAGCCAAGAAGCAATCTAGAATGCTTGCCAGCCAAGAAGCAGTCCAGAATGCTTGCCAGCCAAGAAGCAATCCAGAAGGCTTAACAGCCAAGAAGCAATCTAGAAGCCTTGCCAACCAAGAAGCAATATAGAAGGCTTGCCAGCCAAGAAGCAATCTAGAAGGCTTGCCAGCCAAGAAGCAATCCAGAACACTTGCCAGCCAAGAAGCAATCTAGAATGCTTGGCAGCCAAGAAGCAATCCAGAATGCTTGCCAGCCAAGAAACAATCCTGAAAGCTTGCCAGCCAAGAAGCAATCTAGAAGGCTTGCCAGCCAAGAAGCAATCCAGAACACTTGCCAGCCAAGAAGCAATCTAGAATGCTTGGCAGCCAAGAAGCAATCCAGAATGCTTGCCAGCCAAGAAACAATCCTGAAAGCTTGCCAGCCAAGAAGCAATCTAGAAGGCTTGCCAGCCAAGAAGCAATCCAGAACACTTGCCAGCCAAGAAGCAATCTAGAATGCTTGGCAGCCAAGAAGCAATCCAGAATGCTTGCCAGCCAAGAAACAATCCTGAAAGCTTGCCAGCCAAGAAGCAATCTAGAAGGCTTGCCAGCCAAGAAGCAATCCAGAATGCTTGCCAACCAAGAAGCACTCTTGAAGGCTTGCCAGCTAAGAAGCAATCTAGAAGGCTTGCCAGCCAAGAAGCAGTCTAGAAAACTTGCCAGCCAAGAAGCAGTCTAGAAGACTTGCCAGCCAAGAAGCAATCCAGAAGGCTTGCCAGCAAAGAAGCAATCTAGAACACTTGCCAACCAAGAAGCGATCTAGAATGCTTGCCAGCCAAGAAGCAATCCAGAATGCTTGCCAGCCAAGAAGCAATCCTGAAAGCTTGCCAGCCAAGAAACAATCTAGGATATCCCTTTCAGTAACAGCTACAGTTCCAGCATCTTTTTGCCACCTCAACATGACAAACCACTTTTTTGACAGAAACAGTAGGCCTGATACCGCATGGGTTTGATGGTCAATCCATAGTAGCTACATATCAGTGAAATCGAATCAAACCAACTCAGATACTGTCATGCACAAAAGTGTAGACCAGTTCTGTGGATCAAATATCCCATAACCTGCCCCATCATAAAGAACCAGACAACATAAGAGGTAAAATGGCACTGTTCCAACTTGATCAGACTCTGCCATACATATCAGATCACAACAGATCATAACCCAGTTGGTCTAACCATTATGGGAGTGAACATCTTTATGGTTACCTAAAACCAGAATACTTGCACTCTCATGGATCAGCATACCAAGTGAAGTGCCACAAGTTACTCAGTGCACTCTATGTCTAGTTCAGTGCCACAGTCCCCACATGGTATGGAATCAATTTGCTTACATTTCTATGCTGCTCAAAGGGAGGAGTTTCTTATTGATGGTCTGGAAGTTACCACATCCCAGTTGGGATGATCTACAAGTAAGATTTGCTGCCATTTTAGACAGTTTTCTCCAGCTACATATCAGACTGTACAGGAGGTGTCGGTGTTGCCACATTCTTCTAGGAGTGATGAAGTACACTTACAGGCACCATTATCTTTGTTAGACCTAACAATGGCAAGAGAAGATTCTGCTTTCTAGGCATATATAGAAGAAGTCCTTTGCTTGTTATCACCAGAGTTTTGTACTCCTCCTATTTTGCCATCAGCAGCTTGATCTAGAGTTCAGCATCAATTGACCTGCCAATAAAGAAGACTTAAGTGATGTTCATCCTCCTCCATTATCCAAGGTCCCTTAAGCTGCTGACATTTCCAAAGACCCATACAGTGCAGATGTTGTGCAGTGAGAAATCAGCAGTCTTTATAAGAAAGATGTGATAGAGATTGTTGACAATGTAAATTGATCGGCTTTTATTCAAGAGTGTTCCTGGTCCCAAAGGACAGTGGTCCTCTATGAACTGTCATAGACCTAAGCGCACTCACAGTCATTTCCTCGGGCAACAGGCACAAGATAGGTCAGACCCTATGATCATAATGTGTTAGAAGTCCTTCGACTATCTTTCACAAGTCCAGCCCTCTCAGGTGCAAAAAATATATGCTAACCATGTTTTTGGCTAGTTTTAGTCCATGCATGTGTGTGTGCCAGTATCACACCTGGAAATAAGAACTTATGGTACAGCATTCAACGGGGCCCCGAGTGGCCGAGTGGTCTAAAGCGCTCTCCGTTACGGATCACTGCCATTTCACCTCTGTCTGCGTGGGTTCGAGTCTAAGATTCGGCGAATGTGGATATGTGAGAAAGCTTGCCAGTAGCTTCTCGTGGGTCGGTGGTTCTTTCCATGGATTTCCCGGTTTCTTTCTCCACCATTAATACTGGCCGCCATGTATAGCCTATCGTGTGCTGAAAAATGGCGTTAAGCCCCACAACAACAACAACAACAACAACAGCATTCTACATGAATTATCCATCATCTGTCAACAATTGCTATTTTCAGCTTTTCAAAAACCAAGAGACCAATTTCAACTAAACTTGGCAGAGAGCATTCAGGCATGAAGTCCTTTTAGATCATACAAAAAATGTTTGATTTCAGATATGGCTGCCATTAACTTAAAATACAAAAGCCATTTTAAGAAGTTAGAAAATAAAAAAAAAACACTGGACAGAAATTTGCAAAATTTGATAGAATGTATCCTGGCCTTTTAATTTAATATAAATGAAGCAGATTTGCCTTCAAATATAGCTGCAGTTGCAATAAAACAGAATGTTTTAAAAATGTCTTCTTAGAAACCATGGAACAGAATTTGTTCAGTTTTGACCAAAAAATCTCAGCATGAATGCCTTTTAAATTTTAGAAACAGTGCTTATTTGCCATAAAACATGGCCACCAGTATTAAATATAGAAAAACCTTTTAACAACGTAAGAACCATGTAACAAATTTTCACCAAACTTGACAGAAAACATCCCATCATAAAGGGTCTTTATGTTTTTATCAAATGATGCTTATCACCTGTCAGATACAACTGAAATCAAATAGAAAAACCTTTAAATGGCTTCATCTCAAAAACAGTGTTTCAGTATTTATCAATTTTGACAGAGATATTAGACATGACTGCCTTATCTAAAAGTACAAAAACCTTTATATGCCTTTTTTTTTCAAAACTTGCTTGACAGAATTTGACCAAATTTTACAGAAAGCATTCTGTCATGGAAGACCTTTTAAATGGGTACCACTGAACAGAATTTAATCAAATTCAACAAAACACATGGCCTTTCAGGTTTGTACAAGTGTTGCTAATATGCCATAAAATCAGGTGCACTGATAAAAATTAAAAAATACTTTAAAAGACGTCTCAGAAAATTCTAAAGAGAATTTAACCAAATATAACAGAAAGCAATTTGGCATGAAGGCCTTTCAAGTTTGTACACAGGATACTGATCAGTTATTCAGTATGGATGAAGTTACTAAAATTGAAGACTGCTCCAGTGGCCTAAGTGGTTAGAGCATCCACCTCGGATGCGGGAGGTTGAAGGTTTGAACCCCAGTGGAGTCATACCAGACACTTATAAAAATGGTACTAGCAGCTGCCATGCTTGGTGCTAAGTATTAAGAGGTTAGTGTTAGGACTGGTCGGTCTGGTGTCAGGATAATGTGACTGGGTAGAACATGATGCTGTATGTCTGTGGCATGATGCCCTGGTGCTAGACATCACTATAAACTGCCATACTGCAGACATCATAGTGATATGGCTGAAAATGTTTTAAAGCTACATTAAAAATTTAAATCACACACTCACACACTAAAATTAAAAGATCCTTTAAATGTCGTTTTCTCAAAATTGGGTCCTGTTGACTGAATTTAGCAGAATCTTTCAAGTTTGCACAGATGATGCTGATCTGCCATTCAGTATGACTGCCTTTATTAAAGCAAGTAAAAACCTTAAAATGTTATAAAGAATCATAATAACCCAGATTTCTTGACCACTTACATGACTGTCTCTAGCCCAATTTGACCTCTTGTTTTATATAAGGAGGTGTTTTGAAATGTGTTGGTCTCTTGTTTTATGCAAGGAGGTGTTTTGTTTACAAAATATATTTGAATGAGGAATATTCCACATTCATATTTATGCTTAAAGAAACCTAACACTGTTGTTTTGAGAGGTTTATACTCGAATATTTTTCAAAAGATACACAAGGTCCAGAACTACCCATGGTATGTAGAATGAGTATTTAGAAAAGGATGGGATACAGAGCGTCTTTCCCTATTTTCCTTATAATCTTATTTCCATTTTAAGCCTCGAATACATGGTCAGTTTCAACTCTCAAGTACATAGTCCCTCACTGCATAAATTGTAATTCTGTGCAATGAAGCTGTTTTTTTTATACTGTAGTTCCTTAAACAGTGAGGGTTATTTCTAGAAATGTTAGCCCTATTCTCTGCCAGCATGAAAGTTAATTATGATTGGCTACAACTCTCAATAGTGTAACAGTTTTCTTCTATGAGTTGGTATCTTTCAATGTTAAATTTGACACATTTGCATCATAAAATTTTCAAGTTTTGATGTTTAAAATTCATATTTTGTAAATTATATTTTCAAAACCCTGTTTATTTCTTCATTAAACCCCCCAGTAATTCAGAAAAGTCGTCACTTTTTTTCAAATGGATCAACCCTGTATATCATGATGTCATTTAAAAATGATAAAGGAGGAAAGATTGTATGTTTTCCTAAATGTATGTTTATTGTTTTGTACTTGTATCAGTTAAAATGAGTATCATTTAAGGTATAAAGTGTTGTCTCTATTAAGGATGACAAAGAAATGTTAGAAATTCCTTGGAAGTAAAATAATTTTCTTATTGGAAAATGGCTTTTTTCAGGATTTGAAGTTGAAACGAAATAAAGTGCCCAAAGAACAGCGGCAGCCATCTGCCAGAGTGGTTGGAATCATCAAGAGAAACTGGCGTCAATATTGCGGTATACTGCAACAGTCTGCTTTAAAGGAGGTTAGTAACAGTAAGCATGACAAATGTGGTCATGAGTCTGGAATGCTTGATCCATGGTCTGGTATAGCAGCAACTCTTGGAATTTTTTTATCTCCCTTCCCAATTTTCTGTGGAATAGATCAGAGTGGTCTGACTACATGCCTTTGGGCTAGATGTGTCCCATGGGTCAATTTTTGTGGCCTGCGTTCCTAGAAAAAAATCAGTTCTATAATTTTATATATATATATATATATATATATATATATATATATATCCCCATAAGCTTTAAATTTTTGGTCCATGTTGCCCACAGTGTTACAAATATTGGACCACTCTGCTATAGAGTATTAAAATTGTGACTCAGAACAGGTACAAATCAAAAGTCAAATGGTTCTTTTTCTATTTTTCCAACTTACAACACATCATAAGTACAACGTTTGAAGAAAAAACCTCCTTATTGGGTATTTTCATACATTTTCATCTCTGTAATAGACTCTGTCCTTAACATTTATACAGAATAATGTGCATTCATCAAGGCACAGGAATCACAGTAGTCATGGTGGAAAGTAGGAGAAAATGTTTTGATTCATTTCAATGGGCTGTGGGTGCTTTTATGTCACACTGATTATAAGGGCCATTTTTTACATGCCTTCTATAAAGTAGGAGGTTTTTCTTATCTCAAGGCAAAAAAGATTTGATGGCATAACTACACCTCTCCTTCTATAACTTGCGCACAATGGGGTCCACAAACATAGACTGCACTATAAGCAAGGGCATGAGTTACCAAGGGACCTCCCAGAAATCCGCTAGACGTCAAGAAAATCATGCGGGGGGGGGAATAGGAAACGGGGCTATTTAATGACTGAATCCTTGGTTTACAATCATGTACACAAGTCAATAATAAATGTTAATAACATGCTTTTTCTAATGAAGTTGTTTGTGATTCAGTATAAATTATATGTATTTTCAAAATGTCCAGCATGTGAAAGATCGTTAACGTTGATCCAACTGGTTTCAAGAACCATAATGTGTACATGAAAATATCTGTGTATTATGTCAGTGCTTTTTGTTTTGTTTATTAATCTGGTTCCTGATGTGTATTTAATAGTATAGTGCCAAGTAGGGAGTCAGTGTAGCAGGGAACTAGACTAACTGTTGATACACCACCAAACAAGACTCAAAAACTAGCGACATTTGTTTTATGAGACAATTGTCTATATGGAAACTCAATCTTTTGTTATTCAATTAGTACAATATTAATGTCGTGATTTCATTGAAAGTAATAGTGAAACTTCTTGTCATCCTTGAGGATATCTCTAAATACCAGTTCAGGAATTCTCTGAAACTTGACTGCCCACAATGGTCCGTATCAGTGAAACCAAGCTCTTTATTTTACAAAGTACAGTAGTCCCCCTCTTGAACAGCCCCCCTGACCAGCGGCCACCCACTCCTTACGGCCAGAATCCGACAGCACCAACGAATTTGTGTTCAAAAGTACCCCTCATAAAAGGCCACCCCGCTAACGCGACCTGCGGCCAGCATATTAGTGCAAAAATATCAAATTTACCCCTCACAAGCGGCCGCATTTTATTTTGTAATATGTATCTAGAACCAATTTTATTCATAATGTGTGTTAAGTAATCCGATTTCTGTTTCCCGATGTCAGGTTTTTGTTCCTGAAAGAAGTGTTGACTAAAGTACATGTACCACTAAGGTTAATATTATATCATTTACGCTTCACGAGAAGCCACATTTATTCCATAAAGCCGAGAAAGACTCAAATTTTAATCCATACAAAAAGGTAAGTACATGTAATCCGATTAGCCTTACTGCTGTGTTATCATGAGATGTCCAGTTTAGTCACTCTGATAATTGTTAAGATTACAATTATTGAACAGTAGTAACAGCTGAGAAGTGGCGGTATTGATGTACAGTACACAAGTCAGCGGGAAAATGGTTTGATAGCCTTTATGGCTTCCCGGGGTAAGATTTTGAGCTTGTTCATTTTCATAATTAGTGGCTATTACTACTGACAATAATTGTCAAGATTACAAATCGTAACGACCACAAGGTGCTATTGTTCAGATCAAATCTGCGTACATATCGAAGCTGTTTTGGCTTCTCTCTCCCTTAGTGTAAATAAATGTAAACACAAATAGGGTACCAGACTGCGACTAATGAATCACGTGACACGATCGCTGACTTTAAAAGACACATGGCATTTTGTTTAAATGCAGAAAAGTTGTTTTATCAGTCTTGTAGTTGGCAACACTGATGATTACAACCGGACGTAATTGTCAAGATCGTAACAGGGTCAGCATAGTCTAAAAATAGATTTTTGCAGACCCACACACACAGAAATTAGCCTTGAACAAAACAAGGTACCAGACAAAGACCAAAAAATCACATGACAACACATTCCTTTACCAAGAAGGCATTTCGTCTGCTCTGCAGAAGTTTCGTCTACATAATTAAACCACATACAGTTAGAAACATCCAAATAAATCATTACAAAACATTAACATGTCATCATGTAAATGGAGACGATTATTTTAGAAAAAAAGTCCGTTATTCTACTCGACGACATCGGGTGAATTGGGGAGGGGGAACTTGCCAAACAATTTTAGGTAGAAAAGACTCGAATAAAACAATTTTATGTTGAAAAGACTCAAATAAACAACATCGTAACCGATAAGGAGGTTATTCATCAGCAGTGGGAAAATGGAGCAAATGGAAAGAGAATTATGTATGTACCAAGATTTAAATGACATTTTTGAACGGTTTTGCAATGTGCATGACAACAACACCCGCTCGGATATCACGCTTACGCCAAGAATAAAAACTAATAATGCATATTCAGTTGAAATAAGTCTATTATTATAACAAGAAGAACCTTTTAATAATTAATGTTCCTTTTAAACGAAGATATTAAATGCTATGAAGAATGTAGCTTTCTTATTGCGTACATTACATATACTTCTCATAAAAAATTTATTCCCCCTCTGGAAAGGCCATCCGTCTTATAAGGCCACTTTCCCGGTGCAGAAGGGGTGGCCATATAAGAGGGGGACTATTGTATTCATTTTGCTTGGTTGCCTTGCTATCTTTGATTGCAGTTATGAATGAGTCAGTTAATTTAAGGTAGTTTAATTATGTTACATACACAATAGCATTTATAATAGTGTTTGACTGATCAAATGAAGTGAGTTCACCTGACATATGGCCGGGGCTTCTAGATTTTAAGTGTGTAGGATTTACATGCCCTTTAACTGTTCTTTTATTCCACCTCCTTTATTTGATCCAAAAGACATGATTAACAAGTACAGTAATACAAAGGAGGCCAGCTTTTAATTCAGTGCAGCAATAGAACAAATACTTCCGCGAGTCAGTTATCAAAACACAGCACTTAACTAGGTTCTCAGAGTAACACTCGTGGACATAACTGTTATGGTAAATTGACACATTTAACATTTAAATATGCATTGCGTTTATGATGATTACACTTAAGAAGAACTAAAAGATACAACTAAAACACAAATTTCACTTAATCAAAATTATTTAATTGGCATTTAAATATTAATGTACTGCCTACACTTGGCGTAAGTGACATTTTCATTGATCAAAATTTCATTGAATATCTTTAATTACAGTGTATTAAGAATGTTGTTTGGAAAGAAAATGTAACAAATTATATGATTTCTTATTAAAAGTTGATAATTTTATAATGTTGATTAAAATTTCCAGGTTCTATCTACCGCTTTTGACCATAAAATGAGCAATATATATGTGTTTCAGTACAAAATATGTTCATGATTTTCTTCAAGTTTAAAAAACAGGGATAATTTGTTTGGTTGTATTTTCTGGTTTAAGAAATGGAATCCATGCCTGACCCCACATTATAAGCGGGTTTGTGAATATTAGGGCATGAGTTATTGACAGAATGGTATATTTATATTTTTAATGAGGATGAGTCTAAGGGAAGAGGGGTGTCATCATATAGTCAAGACTAAAATTTTGCTTTTGATCCACAATATTGAAGGTTTACTTAGCTTGTTTGAAATTGATCTTAACATTTGCAATATGCAATCAACATTAGTCTTAAAATGCTCAACAACATAGTAGATCATTGACCTTATATGTTTATGTGTGTTGTTTGTTTTTTTTCGTTTCCAGGCCACACGTCACCTTTTTGTACCAGCTGAGAAAAGAATTCCCAAGATCCGAATAGAGACTCGGCAGGCAAATGTATTTGCTGGTCAGAGAATTGTGGTTGCCATTGACAGTTGGCCAAAGAACTCCAGATATCCTCATGTATGTTGTTAAAGAAAGCAACAATGTTTAGGATCGCAACAACCAATTCTATCTGTAAATTTTACATGCTGGTTACAACTTGCTTTGCCCCAGTGCAGTTTAATGTTATTAACTTAAGTAGTTGATGAAGCAAATGAAATAAAGTTTTACAGGTTATGTAAGTAATTATTAATGATCTTTAAATTTATGTAACTATTTCAATGACAGAGCTGTCTTTCTCCTTTGAATATATTCCCTAATCACATTACATTAGTACTATTAACCTGCTGCCTCGCAAATCCAACCTTACTAAATGATGAAAAATCATCTTTCCCTGTTTATATCAATAGACAAAAGGCAATAACTCTTGCCTATTATCTCCCCTTGACACTGCCGAGTGTCACAAGTTTTTAGCTTCGCTGTTGTACAGACCACACATCATACAGTTTGTCCTCCAATAATCCAGCTGTTTTGTGTTCATATGGGCCTATCCAACATTTATTTTGGATTTATTGTACAGATTTATTGATCTACTGCAGGTTGTATGCATTATTTTACAATTTCTGCTAATTTTTGAGTGATTTTGTCACCTTTCAGGACTTCATCTTCTAAGACCAACATCCCATCATGCTATTGTTGACCTTGTATAAGGTGATTATGATTAGTGTACCTTTGACTTCGCTTGCTTACTCTGTCCATTACAGAGCTCTTCTTATGGAAATTCTGAAGTACTGCTTGATATTTATACTTAGTTTATTCATATTTTGAGCAGTTTCGATTGAATTGTGGTTTAATTATTAACTAAGCATTGTCATAACAGGGTTTCTGATACGACTTTTTCAAAGCTCTGTTTGTTATGACAGTGTTTTAGTGATTTAGTAATTTCAATACATTAGTAGTTTTTGCTTTAATTTGTGTTTTCATGTCGTTTCAGCAGAATGTCAAATTTAAATGATTTATATGCAACTTCAGAGCACGGAAGTCTACCATGACTCTTGTTTTGTTTGTGCTATGTATACACTGTTTATGATAGCCAGTGTCTATAAGATGTTATCAGTGGAGTTCTGAGCTCGGTTTTAGCCAATTAGTCTTGTACTGATTTGCCCTTTTATGCTAGTAGCTAGATAGTAACATACTAATTTGCTAATCTATGCTTTTTTTTCTGTTCTTGTGTCATTTCAGGAGAAATGTTTACACCAACATTGATCCGTAGGAAGCAATCATACAAAGGCAGTAAGAAAACGATTTTTGAGCTCACTGGATCTCACTATTCTATCAGAATGGTGGGAGGGGGTGATCCAGGTCATTATGAGGGGCTTCAGTTTTTGTTCATCAACCTCTCTTCATGAATACACTGTCAGATTGGGAGAAGGATTCTTTTCTACAACAGGAGATAAGGTCACTCAAAAAAAAATAATAAAGCCATCGAGCTTGTGCAAAGGCCTCAAGGCTGTTTCTTCTTTGGAAAGCAAACACCAAGTTGAGACCCACCATAGACTGGAGTCGCCTCAGCCAATTCAATACGGAGGCTGCGTGTTCAGTCCTCCTGTTCGTTCAATGCAATGAGTATGCTGTCAATCTTGATCTAACCGATGCATATTTTTCACATCCCTTTCACATCCCTATCACATCCCTATCCATCCCTATCCATCCTGTTATTTCACCCTATCCACCATTAGGTCCAAAAACCCTGTGCCATGAACATTTTCTAAATTGTTTGCTCACTGCAACACAGCTCATCAGTTGGCCGTTCTTCCATTTGGCATCAACATCAGCCCATGGGCTTTTACTCAGATTATGGATTGCATCAGCTCCCAGTTTTGGTTGACATCATCTTAACAGCAGCATGCAATCCTACAGAAACACATGGTAAGTTCTATCCTACTCCAAGGCAGGAATGATCTTTCTCTTACAGATCATCTAGGCTTTCTAGTGAACTGGGAAACTGAGACTGCTGTCCATCCCAGAACTTTGTTCACCTGGAGTTCTAAACCAACCAGAATCTGGTGCGGCTTTTCTTGTGTTCACATTACCAGAATCATTGGACTTGTCGAGTCTGTTTCCAACAAGGTTTGGATTTCAAAGAAAATTCTTGCAGCTTCTCAGTTTCTTCAGTGTGCCAGCAAACTTGATCCCACTTAGCCATCTTTTTAATGAGGACCTTGCCAGCGCAATGATGCCCATTTTCAAGTCCCATTGATCAAATAGTTACGATCATGCCCAAGATTCGATCATTCCTGCATCAGTGGGGCAGCCCAGGTCACCTGACCATGGGAATCTCACTATAGAAACCTCAGTCAAAAGTAATGGTAGGTTCTAAGGCCAGTGTGCATGGTGGGGGCGCCCACCTGTTGCCAACTTTCACTACCATCAGTGACAAGTGGGAGCCAGGGGAACGACCTCTACACATAAACATCCTAGAAATGAAGGCTTTCCTCATTAGGTCCGAAAACTCGGTGGTGACCTATCTCCTCAAATAGGGAGGCACCAAATTACCTGACCTGTTTGTTTTGATTTGGCAGTTTCAGCATTGGTGCAAGAATCTCCATATAAACATACAAATCAGACACATTCCCAGGAGGCTTAATAACTTGGCCAACACTCTATCCAGGAAAGGCCAAGTCCTTTACACGGAATGGTCTCTCCATCAGTCGGTCTTCACTTGGATTTGTGCACTTGAGGAGCGTCCGATGATCATACTTTTGGCAACAATGTGGAATCACAAGCCACCCACCTTCTTCTCTCCAATTCCAGACCTAAACACTTGGGCCATGGATGCACTGTCAATCAGTTGGGAGGGGTTGTGGGCATTTGCCTCCCCTCCCATGATGTTGAGTCTGAAGATAATCCAGAAGTTACCTGATCAGAATGGCAAGATGATTCTGATAGCCCCTCTCACATTGGATAAGTCCTGATCTACTCATTCTAGCAATAGATATGCCTAGGAAGATCCTGACCAACCTGAATCTTCTCCAGCATCCACTGACCATAGGTGGTCCTTCCCTGCCTGGACCATCCGCTTCATCTACACGCTCGGCTCTTACCAGGACATTCTTGCAAGGCAAGCAATTAAAACCTTTGATTGCAGAGAGAATCTCAAGAGCTTTTTGCCTCCACTATAAAGGTTCATGAGGGAAAGTGGCATGTTTTCAGGGACTACAAACAACATCATCCCTCTGCATGCCTCAGTCCCTCAACTGGCTGACATTTTCTCTGGCTCTTTTAAGGAGGAACAGTTTGCCCAATCTGTGCCAAATTTTACTGCCCCATAATATTGGACACATTCTGTCATTAATAGCAGACATGTTTTTGGGTGGGATATAGACCTATCAGATCTTTTAGACAATATTGGTCTCATTCAACCAAATTCCCTCATTTTGTCTCCAAATGGACCCAATCCTGGGTTTTAACTTGGCTTGATTTGAATCCATTTGAACCTCTAGCCAATACTTCGCCAAAGTCACTGTCATTTAGGTCATATTTCCTGATAGCTTTAGCTTCTGCATGCAGGGTAAGAAAGCTGCTTGCCCTTTATGTTGACCTGAGACTCTCTTCAGTTCATATTGGAGCATTTGATTGTTCTCTTGACACAGCCAGGCTTTGTAGCCCAAATAGGTTACTGTCGGTAATCAAAGAGTCATCACTTGCTCACTCTCTTCCATAGACAGGTTGAAAACAGCAGCCATGCAAGATCCTGTTTGCACTCTGAAGCACAGACTTGAAGTGCACAGAGACATCTTGTATGAGCTGGAACACGGGAAATCATGCTTCAAGCCCTTTGTTTGGCTGAAGCTGGTCATACACTTGGTGTAATTTGACGTCTCACCAGATCCGAGTTGCTTCACGTAGGTTACTGCTCAGAAGTTTCAAGCAACCTTTGCCTCGCATTCAAATGCAAAGTTCCAACCTGAGATATAATGCAGACTGTTGTCTGGCATGCAGAGTCAACCTTCTAGAGCCTTCATCTCATAGATTTGGCATCATAGAGGTAACCTCAAATGGTAGGTCAGGTGGTGGCAGCACAGATGGCCACCAGACATAATTGGAACAATCAAGATAGCCTGTTAGCTTCACAGGATTCGCTGGTGAAATTTTGTTGTTAGATTTCAGTAATCATCATCTTAAACATATGGGGGGCCCCGAGTGGCCAAATGGTCTAAAGTGCCCACCGTTATGGATCACTGCCATCTCACCACTGTCTGTTTGGGTTCAAGTCTCGGATTCGGCCAATGTGGGTATGTGAGAAAGCTTGCCAGGAGCTTCTCATGGGTCGATGGTTCTTAGTTTTCCCATGTTCTTCCTCCACCATTTATACTGGTGGCCATTTATAGCCTATCTTTTCTGAAAAATGGCGTTAAACCCTACAACAACAAGTTAACATATGTTAGGGTCACAGGTCAAGTGACCTAAGGCCGTGTTGCCCATGTAATTAGGAGAACAAGTTATTGTTCACATGGGGGGATTCAGATATTCGTCCCTGGCATGATACCCATGGTAGAGGTCAGATGCTCAGCATCCCCTCCTCCTATTACTTATTCTCATAATGTAACGTAATTGGATAACATATTTGAAGGAGAAAGCAAATTTTTTAAGTAAATTATGTTTCTCTGAGAATATTTACCCAATCACATTACTTAAAAACTCTCCCAACCACCCCACCATGTGAACATCCTCATTAGTGTCTCGCTCAGCTAAAAACTAGCAACACCTGGATGTGCCAAAGGGAGGTAGTGTGCAAGAGTTATTGCCCTTTGTCTATCACTCTAGACAGGGAAAGACAATTTTTGGTATTTTAGTAGGGCTTGATTCGCAAGGTAGCAGGTTAATATTCCTAACATAATGTGGTTGGGTAAGTATTCTTGGTGAAACATAATTTACTTAAAAATTTGCATTCTAAGGTATTTTTTTCATTTTGAAAAGTAAATAAGATGCATGGATAGATACTGAATAAATAACCCATTCAGATATAAAAATAATGACCTGATTGTTGTTAACCAGTGTTGACATCAGTGAAAAATGTATTAATTATGCAAATCATTCATAAGAGCAGGATAGCTTAGTTGGCAGATTGTCCCATGGTCTTTTGGTTGCAAGTTTGAGCCTCAGATTTGAGTAGTTATTTTGAATACTTTGAGGAAGGTATCTTGCCTCAGCTTGTCTTCTGAGGTTGGCATTTGTGTCAGATATTGCTTTTGGTTGGCATTTGTGTCAAATATTGCTTTCGGTTGGCAGTTTGTGTCAAATATTGCTTTCGGTTGGCATTTGTGTCAAATATTGCTTTCGGTTGGCATTTGTGTCAAATATTGCTTTCGGTTGGCAGTTTGTGTCAAATATTGCATTCGGTTGGCAGTTTGTGTCAAATAATGCTTTCGGTTGGCATTTGTGTCAAATATTGCTTTCGGTTGGCAGTTTGTGTCAAATATTGCTTTCGGTTGGCATTTGTGTCAAATATTGCTTTCGGTTGGCATTTGTGTCAAATATTGCTTTCGGTTGGCATTTGTGTCAAATATTGCTTTCGGTTGGCAGTTTGTGTCAAAAATAGCTGACAACAGTAAATGTTCCTTGTTGGAAATGAAGCATCACAATAAGTAAAGATTTGTAATAGTTATTAATTATTAAGTTCAAAATGGATGCTATTGCTTAACAGGCTTGAATCAGCTATTCTAGATTTTTGTGCCATTTTTCATGATATATGTGTTTGTTGTCACCATTAGTGATTTCATCAAGCATTGGCTGTTCTGTTTCTTCTTTAGTTTTGGAAAAAAGACCTATTAGACTTTTTCTCAGTCATTGTATCCCACTGCTACAACTGCCTTTTGTTTTTTATTGCATGACAGTTTCATTTTATACTAGCCGGACAAACTGTTTATGCTACAATGGACCCTCATTATTTGTATTAAATAACACCTTCTTGGCACTCCATACTGCACTGTGCACTAGATTTAATGACCTAGACTACTTTAATCTTTACCAGAATATAAACTGCAGCAAAAAAGAAACATTTCAAAGTCACGCAGCATAGTACAGCAAGAAAAACCTCCCCATGAGTTATCTTCCATTTGCCCTTTTCTTCCCTTCAGTTTGAAGACGCAACTATTAATTTGGATAGCTTACATCAAATTCCTCTTAAATTGTCAACCTTAAATTCAGAGCAACCACTGCATATTGCATTATTCAGTGCCCAAGCAGTAGGAGCACTGGAAAGACACAGAAATAATTAACTTATCCATAATTGAAAGTCTTTACTACACTACAACTTCCAATTTCAAACACACATTGTTTGAACTGGACCAACCCTCACTCAGAAAGGAACAAAAGTCAGTCCATTTTTCTGGCGATACTGCCCTCCTCCTAACTGACTGAATCTCTCTTTCTGGAATATGCAAATTAGATGGGTGACAAGTTGATTATTCTTGGAGATTTTGACTTTCACATGGACTGTTGTGGAAACCCATCCATTTCAGAACTCCTCAATTCTATTCATATTGTCAACCTCAAACAGTCAGTTAGCCAATGCACTCATAAATATGGTCACATTTTAAACTCAATTCTTTATAGACCTGATGATGATAATCTACAGTCTTCACTCGTGTCCCATGAACTTGTATCAGATCACCTTTGCATCATATGCCATCTCAACATATCATTACCTAACCCTCCGTCTCTGTTTGTTACTAAGATAAACCTCCCTATGATAAATAGAACTCAACTAATGCATAACATCCAGGCAAAACTGAATAACTTTATTACCTCCTACAGCAATACAGCTTGATAAGTGCTTTCATTTATTGCTTGACAAACGTGCTCCAGGAAACAAGCAAAATAAGTATCAGTTCAGAAGTGTTCTCCATGTTATCATAAGTTAGGGAACAGCTTCGCACTGTTAAAGGAGAATGCCATAAGGCTGAGAAGATTTTGCTTTCCACCAGCCTCACTATTCATAAGCAGATCTGTGAAGCTGCTAAGAAGAATGTCACAAACAGTTCAGCCTACTACAGTACTAAGATCATTAAAAGTTCCAGCTGCAAAGAGCTCTTTGAGATTACAAACAAGCTAATGTTGAGGAATAAATGTACACTACTTCCCCTTATCTCCAGCCGACCTTCTAGGCCTGTTGGCAAATTTCTTATGTGAAAAAGTACGATCCGTTAGAGATAAGCTTGACAACACAGTTTCAGTTGTCTCATCATCACTATACAGTTGTGATATAGATTAATAGTGGCAACCTTTAACAGCATTTGAAATTGTGTCTATGGATTTGGTACATGAAGTTGTGATGAAGAGTGCCCCAAAGTCATGTGAAGTTGATCCAGTTCTGACATCACTGCTGCTTGAGTGCTTAGATTCAACATTGCCTTCACTAACCGATGTAATCAATACTTCTCTCTAGTCCCATCATTTTTCAAAACTGCTATTGTAAAGCCTGCTGAAGAAGCTGATGTTTGAGAAGAAATTGATGCTTGATCATAGCCATTTAAAGAACCTCCACTCTGTTTCATGTCAAAAATCTCAGACAAAGTAGTTCTATTCCAACTTGTATCTCGTCTGATTTGAAATAATATTGTTAGAAATGTATATTCCACATATTGCCCTCGCAATAGTACTTAAACTGCCCTTCCGAGAGTAGCCAGTGACCTCTGTGCTTTGGATTATGGAAAGATTACAGTCCTCACCCTCTTTGACTTGTCTGCGGCACTTGACATGATATATTATTTCACTTTCTCCAGCATGTATTTGGTATTCATCAATACAGCATTAATATGGTTCAAGTCCTATTTGATCAACAGAACAAATTGTGTTCATAAATGGAAAACATTCCATCCCAGTTGATCTATGTTTTGGTGCTCCACGTGGCTCTTTTTTCAGCCCTTATCTCTTCATTCTATACACTCGGCCACTCTCAAGTGTCAGAGATCGACATCCAATGTCTCACCAATTGTACACTGATGACACTGAAATATATACAAATTTAACTGCCCAGCTGTAGCTGAGGCTAACATCCAATGCGTAGAAAAGTACATTTCTCCTTCAAATACGTTCCCCAGTCACATTATTTTAGTAATATTAGCTTGCTATCTTGCCAATCCAACTCTACTAAAAGAAGAAAATTGTCTTTTTCTGTCTATCTCATATAGACAAAGGGCAATAACTCTTGCCTATTATCTCTCCTTGCTATTTCCAGGTGTCACCAGTTTTTAGCTTTGCTGCGGTATTAATAACATCATACATTTTACTTCCAACAATCCAAACCATTTTAGTGTTCGACTGGGACCATTCAACTTTCATTTTGGATTTATTGTGCGGGGCAATTATTCTTCTGCAAGTTGTTTTGATTTTCTTTTTTTTTTAACAGTTTCTGACAAATTTTAGTGACATTTGTCACCTTTTGGACTTATCTATTTAAGACCACATTATACAATGCTGATTTTTTGACCCCAGATATGACAGGGTTCTTCCATGCCCCAAGTACAAGCTGTCCACACAGTTTGGATAATTATATATGGTACTGGACTTGTGTTAAAGTGTGGAAACCAGTTGTTTTTTTTATTCAGTCACAGTGACCTTGATCTTTGAGCTTATGAGTTGAAATCGATTGTGTTCTTCCTCAGTAAAAGTGCAACCATATAAAGTTTGGTAACTGGTGATGGTGGACAAAAAAAATATAATACAAAGAAAGACCTGTGGCAGTATAAAGGACAGTAAAACACAAAATTAAACTGAAAATCATGCATAGCCTGTGACAAAGAGATGTTAAGAAAAAGACGAAAAGAAAAAAAGTACATGGCCCAAGTTCGCAGTAGTGAAAATCTTATGATAATTTGAAGATGAAAATAAAAAGGTAAAGTTACAGATACTTAGAATAATAACAGAATGAAAGAACAATAGTAAGTCTGAAAGGGGATGGCTAATATTTCATGAGAAATCCAACAAACTTCAAGAAGCGACCAATACAATGCTACCTGTACAGAGCGAAGGCTGAAACTGATAATATCAAGTATACAGGTAGCCACCTAAGTGAGACAAGACTGGTAATTACATTCGTATGTAAGAAGAGTTCTTCATTTGACACTATTATTGTAATATATACAGCATATAGACAGGAAAGACATATTCATGTCTTCCTGGGAGTGCTGTCTTTGAGAGGTTGCAAAATTTAAATTTCTAATATAAATACAATGGTGTTTTTGGGAAAAATTGATGTACAAATGGAGGACTGGGTGAACAGACAGACAAACTGATGGATGGATGTGATTATTGTAGGGCTGTGCTAACTTTGCTGAGTGGGACTGATAACTAGGAGTCCTTTTATTATATGCTATTAAAATAAAGAACTTTGCAAGTGACAGTTACTCATACATAGCTGTAATATATTACTTACGTGTGACTTCCACAGTTGCAGGATTTTGATACAACTGCAGTAGTTTTCTTTAATAATAATAATAATAATAACGTGGATTTAGTATAATTCCTAATCTTTAGAAGCTCTAAGCACTTGAAAATATTAGATGATACATTAAAACATATACAACAAGATTACAAAAACCCAACACCATGAAATTACAAAACAAAAACATGCTGGCAATAATTAAGAAAGTAAACATTATTAAGTCTATTCTTATAGTTGAAATAGGTGAGTTTTAAGTGCACTTTTGAATATGGTCATAGTGTCCTAGTGTTGAAAATCAATGGGCAGTTCATTCTACGTAGCAGGGCCCTGATACACAAAAGAATGTTACTGTATGACTTCATTTTAACAATGAGAACACGAGTATCAGAAGATAGTGATGGTAATAGCCAACCATCTTCTATACATCCAGGATCCAGGCTAACCATTTGCTGGGCAAACCAGCCAGCTGTTCCATCAGTTCTGGACTTCCATAAATTCACTACTTATCTTGATAAGAAGGAAGAGATGCCATCCTTCTGGCTTCTTCCCCAATCAGCTAGAATTAAGGAGGAAGAGATGCCATCCTTCTGGCTTCTTCCCCAATCGGCTAGAATTAAGGAGATCAGTGACTTTCTTTCAGGTAATATTGGTTACCCAAGAAACTCTAAGGCTTTCATCTCAAACAACCAAGTTCGAGTTGCTTTTTCATCTCGCTGGTTTAAAACTCGAAACACCTTTAGTACTGATCTCACAGACTTTGACAAGAATATAGCAGCTGTTTAATATGTCCCCTTCACTTTTCTGTTAAGTGGACCAAATATATTCCATGCCATGTCAAAGCTGGTTTGGAATGTAGTTGCTGCTGCTTCAATGTTAGATTTCACCTCACTGGCAATTTTCAGACTCGAGGAGAAATCCTTTACAGACGACCCTGTTTGGGTCACCGTTGCTTTGGAGGAAGACTCAAAGAAGTTAGGAGGCATGTAGCTCAGGAACAGACCCTCGAACATGCTGTTCAACCAACACTGGCATTTTGGAAACACCCACTTGTGCAAAGGGGTATTAAGCGGCTTGGGACAAGAGATCTGTAAATTGAGAGGTGTGCCAATATTAATCCCAACCCAATGCCAGGAGACAGCAGTCTAACCAACCTAGGAGGCAGACATACAGAGGCTTAAGAAACCAGATTTCTTCACTTTCAAGCCTCATAACCGTAAACATGGTCACTCATCAAAAAAGCAAGTGGTGGAGATTGTGCAAATGCTACAATCACAGGGTTTTATTCAAGGCAGTTTGTTATTCAGAAAACAAATGACAAGTTGAGGCCGATAATCAACTTGAGTCACCTCAGCACATTTCATTGCCCCATGAAATTCAAGTTGGAGACAGCAATACCAACATATATTTTTATGTCCTTATCCCACCCCTCATCATGGAATTTCTTCGATTTGCTTATTGCAGCATGGTTTATCAGTTCAAAACCCTATCCTTTGGCTTCAAAATCAGTACTGGGTTTTTTTTACCAAGGTTTATGGATTGCAATGTCACCCTGTTCCAGTCAACTTCATCTACAACGACAGCAGCGTACCTGGACAACATTTTCCAGAAACATATGGTAAGTTCTATTCTATGCTGAGGCAGAAATGATCTCTCACTTTTAAGTCTTCTAGAATTTCTAGTGATTGGGAAAAGTCCAGCCTCCATCCATCCAAGCAATTTGCCCATATTGGTATGGAGTTTATCTCCAACCTGAGTCTGGTATGACTTCCTCATGTTCATGTAATCAGGATTGTCAAACTCATTGAGTTGGTTTCCAACAGGACTTGGACTTAAGCGAGAGAGTTCTTGCAACTCTTCAGATTGTTCAATGCGGCAGCAGACTTGATCCAACTTGGCTATCTTTTCATGCACCCCTTACAAGTGATATTGCTAGCACTATGGTACCCATTTTCAGGTCCCCTCGATTGGACTGTCATGATCACACCCAAGATATGATCATTCCTGTCTCAATGGCACCACCCAGGTTGGTTGGCCATGGGGATCCCTCTGGAGAAGCCCCAAGTGGAAATAAATGGTATGTACCAATATAAGTACATATGGTTGGGGTGCCCATCTGTTACCAGACTTCACTACAGTCATTGGCATGTGGGAGCCAGAAGAGCAGCCTCTACAGATAACCCTTCTCAAAATGAATGCCTTTCACTCCAGAAAAGATTGACTCTCATGTAAAATGATCCTCATTATTGACCAAATCCTTCACCCTGATTCCAAATGGAATCTATCCTGGGTTTTAACATGGCTCAATTTGATTAAATTCAAACCTTTAGCCCACACTTTACTAAAGTTGCTATCGTACATGTTTCCTGATAGCTTTAGCTTTAGCATGCAGGGTAAGCAAGCAAGCAGCTACATGCCCTTCCATCGAACCGAACTATCATTAGTTCAGATCGGATGGTTCAGTGGTCCTGTTGACACAACCAGGCTTTATAGCCAAATATAGGTTACTGTTTGTCGTTAACCAGTGAGTCGTTATTCACTCGCTCTCTTCCATAAACAGGTCAGCAGTGGCAGCCATGCAAGATACTGTTCATGCACTCAAGCACTACTTAAAACTAGAGAAAAGGTGTGACATGCACAAATGCCTCTATCTTCCAGTGAAGGCCAGGAAATGAGATATCACTCCTGAAGCCCTTGCTTCATAGTGGAAATGGGTTATATGCCCGGTGTCCTCTGAGGTCTCACAAGATCAGTCACCTCATGAAGATTACAGCTCATGAGATTAGAACAATCGATCTTCATGGTTGAATGTAACATTTCGATCCAAGATATAATAGAAGCTGTTGGCTGGCATGCGGAGTTAACCTTCTTGAGTTTTTATTTCACTGATTTAACTTTGCAGAGGCAAACCTCAAATCTGGCAAGTCCAGTGGTGGCAGTGCAGATAGCCACCAGACCCAGTTCAAACAATCAATACAGCCTATCAGCTTTGCTGGATTCACCAATGAAATTTTGTAGGTGGGAAGATCTCAGTCATTATCTTCCTTCCATATGTAGTGGTCACAGATCAAGTGGCCCTAGGCTTTGTTGCATATGTAATTAGGAGAATGCGTTATCATTCACATGGGGAATCCAGCCATCATTTTTTAGAAAGATACCCCAGGCAGATGTCAGATGCTCAGCATTCCCACCTCCAATTACCTATTCTCATAACATAATGTGATTGGAGAACATATTTGTAAAAAAAAAGCAAATTTTGCAGTAAATTAAGTTTCAGCAAGAATACTTACCCAATCACATAACTTTAAAAAACCTTCCAACCACCCAGTCTTGGGAGCATCCTCATTAGTATATCGATCAGCTAAAAACAGCAGCGCATGGCTGTGGCAAAGAGAGGTACTGAGCAAGAGTTATTGCCCTTTGTCCTAATTGCCTTTTATGAGATAGAAAAGATGTTTTTTGTCTTGTAGTAGGGCTGGATTCACGAGGTGGCAGCCTGCTAATCCTTACGTAATATGATTAAGTATTTTCAGAGAAACATAATGTACTGAAAAATTTGCTATCTTATCTGCTTTTTGTACAGGATGGATTGCCAACTGTTCCAATCAAATTCTAAAGTTAGAAATACAGTAGTGACTGCTTCCTTGTTGGACTTTGCTTTTATACTTGCAGAAAAAACATCCTTTAGAGTCTATGTGCCACATTGCCCAAGTTATTAATAGCAATGGCAATGTTTTATGTAATGTGGCAAATACCCTGTTTTATGTAATGTTAATGTGGGAGATAAGATGCCTTGCCTCCATTTGCCATAACTCAAACCTCACCACTCTGACCTTATATTTGTTACCATTTAGATCTCCCCTGTTATTTAAAGGATGTATTGAAGATGTCAGAAAGCAGGCTGCACAGGTATTGTCTGTTCAATTTTTTTCTTTCTTTCAACATTGTCAGCCTCTGTTCCCAAGGTCAAGATTAGAGATGTCAGAATTTTAGGAAATTTCTACCTGGTACCCATCAGTCCTAACGCTCAATTACCCGGGTACTGGATCGAAGGGAAATTTTATTAAGTGTGAACCTGAACTGGTTTGCTGTAGGTTCACATGTGCTAACCCCCAAGAGTGGTATAAGTGTAATTATTACTAATGTAAGTGGCAAAAAAGCGTAATCTGAGCATACAAAGAGCAGTCTATATATTACATGCCATAATTACAGAAAACTGTATGAAAAACATACATTTAATTTTGCTACTTACCTGAATCTGCAGTTAAAACATTGATAAATTATTTATGCATAACACTCACTAGTTTATATGTCAACAGTAACTTTCACATATAGTCATGAAGTCCACAAATGATGACTGTTGTATTATCCTTGACCTGCCATGGTTTGTCCCTTAGTGACAGTCCTGTGCAACCTCTCCTCTAATATTATGTTGTCATATAACATCCATCAGTCACATTGATACATCCCATTTTGTTTTTGTTTTTTTTTGTTTGTCTTTGCTTTTTGTTTTTTTATTAAATGATATCTGGCACCATTTATTTTCAATTTAGACTGGTCCGCTATGTTTGTAGTATTAAAATAGAATGAATCTAAGACAAATGGTTTCACATTCAAGAAACATGTCTGTTTTCTTGGAACTGTTCATGTAAAATTCATGCAAAAATTACCACTTTTACACATGTTGTGCATTTTTATTAGATTTTTTTTATATAATGTTATTAAGTAACAAATATTTTTTTCCCTCATATTTAAATATTTCAATGAAAAATTTCATTCTGTATAGTTGTCTGTTTCATTCATTTTTTCATTATTTGAATTGTAGTACATATTTAAGTTTTATTTTGTCAAATATTTCTTAATGAGTACTTACTGTAGCTGTTGACAAAAGGTATTGACCCAGTTAATGTCATCAGCATCTCAAAACAAGCAGGTTTAAGTTGCGAGACAAGCATAAAGTTAGGATGATTGAGCCAAAATATCAGTGTTGATTCTTAAATAGGTCGCACTAGAAAGGATTGTATTAGTGTATTATTATATAGTACATGCATGACAAGTAAATTGTATGCAACCATATGAGCCCCTGTGAGGATGAATAAATGTGCACGACACAAGCCTTGAAGTGTAATCATTATTCTGTCTCGATCTGAACTTGGAAAACCTTTATGTTTTTTTAATGGGTACCCGATTGTTCATTTTATTATCTGGTTTATAATCAACGGGTGGGTACTTGAGTATCCGGGTACCCTTTGGCATCTTTAGTCAAGATGACCATCACCTTAAGGAATAATAAATATGCTCTAATCAACAGCATAAGTTCTTACTCCAGCTGCAATATTAACAACAGTAGGATGGAAAGCCATCTAATAAACAAGAAAGGAAACCCAGTTTCTCCTCTTCCTAACCTCCATGCCACCCATAGACAATATTCGAGTAAGTACCAGACCTCTTTTCTTTTGACAGACTGGATGATATCCATCCCAGACAATAAGTAGATGGTCCAGGTTGTTTCAGAGGGATGTAGAGTTTCATTCATTCTTCCCCTCACTTTTTACATTCCCCATTGACAATGGAGATCCTGCAATCCAAGGGAGGCACAATGGAGGAGATTCATACTTTGCTCATCAAGTGATTGTTCAAGTCAGAATCTCTTGGTTACCATTATCATCTGTTTTCTGGTGCCAGAAGCAAATGGAACACTTCAGTGATTAATTGGAGCCAGCTCAACAAGGTCGTTGCTGCACCCAAGTTTAAAATGGAGACAGCTTGGTCGATAAGACTTTCTCCAACGAGAAATAATTTCCTGTCATTCATGATTTGATTAATGCATACTGTCATATCCCAATTCACGACAGATTTGTTTTCCAGGGAAGCATCTATCATTTTGAAGTGCTTTTTTTGAAGATTTAACCTCAGTCCATGGCATTCACCAAGATGATCAGTTGTGTCATCTCCCACTTCAGATTGAACTCAGCAACAACAGTTTTGGTACTCTTTGACTTTAGCGTGTAGTAAGTTCATGTCTGATACAGGATATGAACCGGTTGCCCTCTCTTCTTTCCTAACTGGTTATTCTTGTTAACCAGGAGAAATCACAACATTTCATCCATTTAGGCATGGAGTTTATGACTCCTGACATTGCATATTCTCTCAAATGCATTACATGGATCATTAAACTTGCTGAGTTAGTCTCCAGGAGGACTTGATTTTCCTTGAGAGAATTTTGCAACCCTTCAGACTTTTTAATTCAGTCACAGACCTTCACCTTGGCTCCCTGTTTAAGCGGCCTTTGCGAATGACGTTTTTTCTTGGTCAAAATACCAAAGTACCTATGTCTTAGAGGCAGAATTGGGATTGGCTATCAGCAGGAGTTCCTCTAGAACCCCTCAACCAGAGGTTATGTCTATACAGATGCCAACATGTAAGGTTGGTGTGCCCACCTGTTTTTTTTTTACTTCCACATGGTTAGTGACAACTGGAGTCCACAGGAGAGGGTCCTTCACATAAATATCCTAAAATTGAAGGCCATAATCAATGCCATTTATTCATGGCACAATCATCTTCGTGGAAAGGTTATCCTGATAATGTTGGACATTTCTTCTTCAAATACATTACCTGATCATAATACGTTAGAACTACTGCTACCTCACAAATCCAACCCTCCCAGGCTAAAACATTTTAGCTAAAAACCTAAAAGTTTTCTGCCAACCTGCAGAGATTGGTACCAAATCTCATGAATACTTAGTTACTACTTCCGCTCGTGCTGTTTAGCACATTCTCTACAATGAGGCCTCATAATCGACAGAAAAAAACATTTTGAGGGTTTTCTACCTTAAAGCAAGCTGTGGGAGTGTTCCACTTGAAGAGAAGTACACTCCATCTTTAAATTTCCAATTTTTATGTTCTTTCTTTCTTTGACAACAAAGTTTCTGACTTTTCGGAGCCATCACTTTGCCATCCTCACACACTTAGGCGCCCTCGGTAGGTACCTGCATAGACTGCAATTGCACCCCGTCATTGCTATGGCTGTATTTGAATAGTTCAGGTCCTGGGTGTGAAAACTCATATGATATTGCTGTATAATTTCCACTATGGTTGGATACATACAGGTAAGTTTTCTACATTAATCTAGTCTTACTGTCCACTTCATAGTTATATACTTGATGCTGTACTGATTTTACCAGTAATGGTGTCATTTGGCCTTTCCTACAGGTAACATTGTAACAGAATATTTTTATCTGCTTGTATGGTGTGTACTATAGGAAACAAAATTGTATTGCTGTATCCGTGGTTGGATACATACAGGTATGTTTTCTATGCATAGTTTAGCCATAGTATCTACTTTACAGTTACTATAAATGATGCTTCAGTGATTTTACTTGTATAGGTAGTCAACTGGCCTTACCTACAGGTACATAGCTGCCAAGTGTCCTGTTTTTTTCTGTATTTGTTCCATATTTTCGACCTGAATATGGCTGTATGTTTTTCTTGTTAAAAATCCGTTTTTTAATTTTTAAAAAAATTTAAAATTTCCTTGCAGTTTTCTGTTTATAATGGGCACCCAGTTCCATTCTGAGAGTAAATATATTGCATGTATATAGGGATATAGAGTTCTAAAATATGATGGATTCATTCAAAATCGAGGCTACCCTGCCATTCATTAACCACCATATTGGATTGCGCAAAGTAGTTGCCACTATCTTATCTTTGTAATAATCAACTTCTAGTCATGTCAAAAAGGAAATTAGAAGATTCAGAATTTTCTCAGCAAATAAAAGAAAACAGCTGGAAGGACAATTGTGCCATCTTGTAATTGTGATTTCACTATTGGGCATTTAGGCACCCATGACATAAAACAGCATGAAAAACCGCATAAACACCAGCTTGCTACTTCATCATCAGTAACTCGGCCAGAAGGTGTGATGTTTATAAATGCCAGAGAGAACCTTGATGTGATTTGATTCGAAGTTTTGCTTATTAAATTTCTTTTAGAAATGAACCTTCCTCAGTTACTAGTGTTGCTGGTGATTTATTTTGCACACTTTTTCCAACGGTAAAATTACAAAGGCCACCAGTGTAGTATACTTTAACGGCAGCATAGGGGACTGGTTCAGAACGACAGTTGGAGTCAGACAAGGCTGTCTGCTCTCTCCCATACTATTCAGCATCCTTCTGGAGATAATCATGACTGATGCACTTGAAAAGCATGAAGGGACAATCAGCATCGGAGGCAGAACAGTCACCAACTTAAGTTTTGCTGACAACATTGATGGACTAGCAGGAAATGAGCAAGAACTAGCTAGCTTAGTAGACAGCCTCGACAAAACCTCTGCAGCCTACGGCATGGAAATCAGAGCAGAGAAGACCAAATTGATGACCAACAACACCAAGGGCATCAGTACTGACATCAGGGTCAAACGTACGAAGCTAGAGACAGTCCATAGCTTCAAGTATTTGGGGGCAATTGTAACAGATGAAGGATCGAAGCCTGAAGTACTCTCCAGGATTGCGCAGACAACAGCAGCGCTGACAAAACTGAAGCCCATCTGGAACGACGAGAACATCGCACTCAGTTCAAAAGTCAGACTGATGTACTCACTGATGATCTCCATATTTCTCTACGCCTGTGAATCATAGACCATAACAGCTGACTTACAGAAAAGGATACAGGCCACAGAGATGAGATGCTTCTGAAAGATTCTCAGCGTCTCAGAGAAAGACTGTGTCACCAATGAAGAAATACAGCAGAGGATCAGACAAGCTATTGGGCCTCACGAAGACCTCCTAACCACAGTGAAAAAACATAAACTGCTATGGGCATGTCTTACGATCATCAGGACTTGCCAAGACAATCCTGCAAGGCACTGTACAAGGAAGAAGAAAGAGAGGCAGGCAGAGAAAGAGGTCGGAAGACAACATTCGAGAATGGACAGGCTGGACATTTAGTGACTCACTGAGAAAGACAGAAAATCAAGAGGAATGGAGGAAGCTGGTTGTTCGGTCTTGTGCAGTGCCCCAATGATGATGATGATGATGATGATGATGATGATGATGATGATGAAAATCACAAATTATTACTCGTGTGTTAGAAGGAAAATATTTCAGTAAAACATCACACAGAATTCAGATCATCAGTGAAAGACGGTACATTGGAATTGATAATGATTGAAAAAACAAGGTGTGGAAAAGGCTCCTATAAACAGCCTGTGTCTGAGTACAGCCTGTGTCTGAGTACAGCCTGTGTCTGAGTGTGATGCGTTCTTCTCCCTTCAGAATGGACACCCACATACTACAGGGTGCCCATTCAGAAAGTGCAAGAGTGCAACATATGCATTGTTGACATTAAATAATTAAGTAAGTAACTGTCCTACTTTACTGATGGTTATGGACAAAAGTCAATGGATGGCAGTACTGGGGTTACTAAAGTGGGAGGCGCAGAAGTACATCTTGAGAGACAAGGATGTCCTGAATTAGAACCCTATGGTTCAACACCAGATCACTTGCTGGGGAGTGAGATAGAGAGTAAACAAAGAGTCTCAGTTTACTATCTCACATATCAGAATTATGGACCAGCTATGCAGATCAATCTCCTGTATCCAGTCACAATCTCAAGAAAATGGACAACATCATGCCAACCAGGATGGCCTTGTTCTGTCACAACAAGACTCGGCGATATACCTCTGATCATAATGGGTTATGACCACAATTGATCATATAATATCAGAAGAATGAGCTTTGTCCCATTTCAAAAACCCTGGTTATACAGGCACTCTCATGGATCAGTCAAACCGGCATAGTCCTGCAAAACATTCCCTGTGTACAATGCCCAGCTTAGTGCCTCAGTATCCAATAGATGTTGCTTACTTTTTCTCAAACCTTTGCCACTCAAAGGGAACCTGTACTGAGCTATGCTTGGAAGTCACCATATCAAACTTGGGACAAACTTCGAGTTAGTGAGTCACCATCCTTGACATTCTTCTCTGGCTACATCATAGGTAGTAGGAGACATCGGCTTCCACACCTTTATCCAAAAATGACAAAACTAGCTCTCAAGTCCCCTCATCGTTATTAGATATTACTTAATGCACAAAGACCCTGCCTTACAAGCTTCATCTGAAAAAGTTTCCTACTGCTGCTGCCAGAGTTATGTCCTCCTATTCCTACAACAACTATCTGGTCTAATGTTTCAGCATCAGTTGATTATTGACTAGAAATAAAACAATCTATTTTCAGATTACTTTTACAGTCTGGCAGAGTTACTGACATTCTGGGCTGCTTATATCATCCAAGACCCAAACATCAACCAACTCTTTTTCTCGCAAGATGCCTTCGATCTTTAATTGGTGATTTTCTATTTGGATACCTCGGCAGTCGACTGAGATATCGCATCGTTTTGGATGACAAACCATCCTCTGTACACAATGATTGGAAGTCTTTATGACACAAGGCAGTCAACCGAGATATCGCATCATTTTGGATGACAAACCATCCTCTGTACACAATGATTGGAAATCTTGACGACACAAGGCAGTTGGTGTGCAACATCGTGGCCATGCTCTCTATATTGAATTTAGTGTTTTTGGCAATCTTTCAACAGGTGGAACACAGCCTATTTTCTCCCACTTCTAACCCCACAGGACATGCATGGGATTCTGTTTCCAGAATGGTCCATATCTTAAATGTAGCTACCCAATATAATCAGGCCAATAACATAATGGCAGCTACGAACTTAGAACTGGTGAAACAAGATGCAGTGCTCTCCACCTCTCTTAAGACCATCATAAGGCCAAGCTATGCTTGGAACTTTTGTAATCCTCGTTTTTAATGATCAGATGGACAAAATTCTGCAAACAAGCCACCAAGGAGACCAATTCCCCCCCCCCCACTCACCCCCTGACAGTATCAGCTGAAATGACAGTGAGGCCAAGGAAAGGTAGTCAGTCAGTATGTACAATGCCTAGGCCACAATGGTGGAGGATTTCAGAACTTTATCAGACAGTGATGATGAATTC
This sequence comes from Megalonaias nervosa, assembly GCA_016617855.1. NCBI lineage: Eukaryota > Metazoa > Mollusca > Bivalvia > Unionida > Unionidae > Megalonaias > Megalonaias nervosa. Next base: position 24,848 of record JAECUM010004241.1, on the reverse strand, counting down.
TTCAACTTTGTAGCAGATGCATAAATGCCAAACATTATGCTTTGAGTAAAATCATTACGCTTTTTTCACCAGATTATGTTTCACAATTGCCTGTATAGAGATTATGCTTTTTTGATTCATTACATTAAAAAATTAAAGTAATAAAAAAAAATGTTTTTCTTATTTGTATTATTATTATGGTTCATAAAGTGTAAAAGATAAAATAGTAAGAAGTTTTTTTTTCTCATTTGAGAATATTTTTAAAAATAAGACTCCAGCATAAGAATAGCATAAGAGTACTTTCTTTATTTGCTATTTGTAGCAACTGTACATGACCAGTTTCCAATAAAACAAATGAGTTTCTTCAAATATGAACTTTGCCTTAGAGTCATTATATTGATAAGCTTGTTAATTAGCTGACCAGTCTATACTTTTAAAGAAAATGGTGTCAGATGTTTAGCGAAACACTTTATGGTGTGACTTGTGGACGTTATATGATGGAAAATGTTAGAGCAGATGGATCTTTTCAAACTTCAAAACATGTCTTATTCAGAAAAGGACAAACCAACACTGCTTTATGAACTTTAAAGAAGAATATGAGAGTAATGTAATACAGGACATTGAGTTCATGATCGTACTCATTGCAGAATTCCAGGTCACAATCATCAAAAGTTACACATGTAGACTAATTAAAGTGACTGCTGAACATAAATAATTATTTAGTGTATTTTGTGTTTGCATTCTGGTTCTAATCCATATGGATTTTGCCCGTTGTGATGAGAAGTTTGACTAGCTGCAGAACCAGGTTAATAGCAAAAATAAATGTATTTTTTTTGCATACTTGCTGCAATTCTGGATGTAATATACAGGGATGACATTAGGTGGTGATGTATAGCAGATACTGTGAATTTTAAAAACTGCGGTCTTAAGGTTTATACATATTTAATACAATTTTCCTTTGATTGGATAACCCAGGTAACTGATCATTAGGATCAGTGGGTACCCAATAGAGGTTTTCTAAAACTTTGACATCTTTACCAGGAAATGTTGGCAGCATCAACTACCTTGACTGCATTCCAAACATCAGGTGAGTTATATCTTGGAGCAAGACATGGTATCCCATGTTATTCTCCAATAATGACAAATTTGACCTCATACCATCTCAACATTTTGTTCATCTAGGTATGGAGTTCAGCACTCTGTAAACATTGTGCATTACCTTCAGGAACAAGCATGTGATGGCTTCCTGCTTATAAGGGATGATCTACCCACTGAAGAATTCTGCTAGGTTTGCTCATTGTGGCAGCAGATGTCTTAGTCCTAGACCGCCTATTTATGTGCCCATTGCAGATGATTCTGTTGTTCAAATGGAGGCTGAGATTATACCCATTGGACCAAATTCTCACAACCTACACATGAGGTTCCATCTCAGATGATGGGGCAACTTCTCTTGGCTCAGGTCAGGTATAACTCTCACAATCTGTATGTGACCACAGGAGGGGGCACACCACCTTCCATGAATCCATCATTCTGGGAAAACAGCCATCTCTGCAAACCTTGCATTGATCACTACTGTTCTATTAAGGCCATTATTGAAACTGTCAAGTTTCTTCAGTTTTGCTGCAGAATTTAGCCTCATAAAAAGAGAACTTAATCTGGAAGTGGTTGCCTAGATGTCCACCAGTTCTTGTTGACACCAGCACAGCCTTATTATGGGCATTGGTTTAAAGCATTCACTGGATTCACCCACATACAATTATAGGGAATGGCATGTGTTTCTGCCAGTTTTCAGGCGAAAGCATCGCATGAATTATGTTGTGATTGATTTCATGGTTACTTCTAAGTTGTGCTGCCTCTTTGAAGAATAGTTTTACCCTTGACATGAGGATGGTTGTGCTTACATATCCTTCTCCTCTTACCTATTCTTCTAATGTAAATTTGCTCAGACAATGTATCCAACACAAAAGAAATTTGTATCATATATTATGTTTCTCCAGCAGTAATCGCCTGATTATGTTTTGAATTAGCCCTCCCACACCTTCCACTGCAAATGAGAGTATCCTTGCTATCTCTCAAGCTTAAACTGGTTACGTACAACATATAGATAGCCAGCAAACTGAGACAGGGGCGGTAATTATGATCTTGGTAAAGTTTCTTCAAATTGATACTATTATTATTGTCTATACAGACAAGAAAGATAAATTTTTCATCGGTTTGGTATGGCTGGATTTAAGAGGTAATGAAAATTAAATTCAGAATATAAATATGATCAGGTAAGTATTCTTTGATAAACATAATTTACATCAAAACTTTTCTTTCTGCAAGATAACTGGGAATGTTGATTTTCAACCTGATTTTAGTTGCAGCTTTATTTTGATCAGTCCTTAAATGATTTGATTTCTAGCATTCCATATCATCATTTACAGGAGTGTTATGGCCCTTGATCACAGGTTTTCCTAACTTTGGTTACCTAACAAACTTTAACTAAGGACTGTTTGATTGTAATTAAATTTGGAATGCAGTTTTATATTGTAAAGATGTGAATGAATTTATTGCCAGCATTCTGTGTTATCATTCACAGGAGTTATGACCCTTGATGGCCTGTTCTCCTGAACTTTGGTTTCCATAGTGCAACTTTACCTTGATTAGAGTTTAACAAACTTTGGCATGCATCTTGAATTTTCAGAGGTCTGTTTCACATGAGATTCACTGTAGTATTACAAAATCATTAATTAGTGGAGTGATTGCCCATTTTTTCCAAACTTTGGTTTTTGCATAGGATCATCCATGATTTCACATTAAGTTTATGTGCAGTTTAAACGTGTGAGTTTGATCACAAGCATTGTAAATCATCATTTTGTAGAGCTATGGCCCATTATTACTGCAAAACGTTTTTTTCCTTCACAAAGTTCCTCTGTTTACAACCCTGCTGAACAAATTGTAACTAGCAGGGCCTTTATTATGCACCCATTGCTAATAGTTTGTTTTCCTGTTTTCTTCAGGGTCATTTTGTACGGATGCTAGGTAATGTGGGTGACAGGGAAACAGAAAATGAGGTTCTGCTATTGGAACATGATGTTCCTCATAACAACTTTTCAGATTCTGTTCTCAGTTTTCTACCCAAGATGCCTTGGACCATTACAGAAGAGGTAAGAACTTCCCATAAAGTTTAAAAATTGTTCATTTAATGCCCGTTGTACAAAAATTCTTAGAACATGCAGTGCCCCCTCATAATGCTGTTCATTATAATGCCATAAAAGATAAGTGTACTACATTATGAGTTATATATCTCTATCATGATATAAGTTACAAGGTTGCAGCTGCCATTGCAACACCCAGTACCATCTTATGCTGGTCACTGTATAAAGCCTCCATTTTTAGTTCACAAATTAAAGTTACACTCTGATCTTTTGAATAACATTGAAACCTATCAAGAAACAAATTATAATTTCAGATTCCATTTCGACACGGAAAGCATTCCAAAACATTAGCTTAACCTTAAGATGTTAGCAGATTTTGTGTAGATCATTTAAACTGAGTTCAGTCATCTTTTTAAGGACATGAAGAGAAGGAGAGACTTACGACATCTCTATATCTGCAGTGTTGACCCCCCAGGATGTACAGATATTGATGATGCCTTGCACTATCGAGAACTAGAAAATGGAAATGTTGAGGTAAGAAATTACCTGCTTGCAACATGCTTCAAATATTGTAGATTTATATGTAGATAAGTTTGAAATTGATACTGACGTAATGTGACTGTGAAATTAACTCATTAACCGCTGGAGGTTTTTGTTGTTTTCACCTGAAATGCGAATGGGAAACACATTTTGGGGGCTGTTTCTGAATACGTCCTAATACATTGACTTCCAAGAGATTTCTGTGAACCTAATGCTTAGCTGTGTTAGAAACATCGTTTTTTATTGAGCAGAAGGGTAAAAGTTGGATTTTTTTTGTTTTTTTTGGGGGGGGGTGTTTTTGTTTTTTTGTTTTTTTTTAACTTTTGCTTAATGGACCTGAACAAATTTTTGGTGGAAAAAAATTGGGTCCAAAAAATTAAAGTATTTCCCTCTGTATTTTGTAGTGCATCTAGAACGTCCAGATTATTTGGTATCATTGTAGAGCTACATCTGTCTACCTTTCTATAATACCACCCACTTTAGTGTATTGTACATGACCTTGATGCTACAGAGCTTGGAAGTAGGCTACTACCTCCTGATGTGTAAACGAGGCACCAGGGGTTAATGAGTTAATGTAGATTTATATGGAGATAAGTTTGAAATTGATACTGTCATAATGTGATCATGAAATTAGCACAAATTTAAATGCAGATGAGTTTGAAATTGATACTGACGTAATGTGACTGTGAGATTAACGTAGATTTATATGGAGATAAGTTTGAAATTGATACTGTCATAATGTGACTGTGAGATTAACATAGATTTATATGGAGATAAGTTTGAAATTGATACTGTCATAATGTGATCATGAAATTAGCACAAATTTAAATGTAGATGAGTTTGAAATTGATACTGATGTAGTGTGACTGTGAGATTAACATAGATTTATATGGAGATAAGTTTGAAATTGATACTGACATAATGTGTGATAGTTGTATAGATCTATATGGAGAAGTTTGAAATTGATACTGACGTAATGTGATTGAAATTAGCATAGATTTATATGGAGATACATTTGAAATTGATACTGACGTAATGTGATTGAAATTAGCATAGATTAATATGTAGATAAGTTTGAAATTGATACTGACTTAATGTGACTGTGATAGTTGCATAGACATGAAGTTGAACAAAATTTCTTTCATAATCACCTCTCAGTTCCAATATAAATTATAGCAAAGAAATCCAATATAAATTAGCAAAGAAATCCATTATAAATTATAGCAAAGAAATCCATTATAAATTATAGCAAAGAAATCCATTATAAATTATAGCAAAGAAATCTATTATAGATTATAGCAAAGAAATCCATTATAAATTATAGCAAAGAAATAATATATGATTAGTTGTTAAAAATTTGTAACTGGGTAAAAACATGACTGCACCTCAAAGGAAATTTCAATATATTTATCTTACTCTGTTGAAGTTAAATAAAAATATCCATGAAATCAGCTTTTGCTAATTAGGAAAATAAATATGATGGAAGTTGCTAAAACTGTGAAATATTATTTCCAGGTCTACACATTAAAAACAGTTTAATATCATTGTAAAGCATATACAGCCTACTGTGCCTAACATCAGTTGAAAGTTACAGTTATGTGTCATGTCATGTTTTCGCATGAATTGAACTTGTACTGATAAGTCGTATTGGTCATGCGTAACATCAGATTATACAGCTATTTGCCTTGTTAATTTTGTTAGCATTGTATCTGGATAAGGATGTCATTCATAGTCCAATAATTTATGTCACAGGTGGGTGTACACATTGCAGATGTTTCACATTTCATCCGACCTGGAAATGCCCTAGATAAAGAAGCTGCCAACAGGGGTACAACTGTGTATCTTGTAGACATGGTTTGTAAAATGATTAATTTTAATGAATAAATCTTCTGTGTATATTTTAATCATTTTCATTTGCACCAAAGAGGAAGTTTCTCTTAGAAAAAGGAGTATAATAAGTTGAATGTATTAAACCATGAAGGTCCTGTGTTTTAGCTCATAGGTCATAAGGCCAAGTGACCTTATGGAATTGACATGCATCCATTATGCATTGGTCCTCCATCAATAATTGTTTGTTTAAACTGAATTTAAATTATCTGTTAAAATAAATTACAAAATGTACTTTTTTATAGTCTGTTGGCATTTGTGTCAATTTATCAATCCAATTTTTAATTAATTTAATTAATTTAATTTCAGATCTCCACTGTACTGGATGAAGATTTGACAGCTATCACTTAGGGGTCATGTTCTGGTGACCTTTGAGTTAACCAGTGGAAATGCAGCTTTCAGAAATTTGAAAGTGAATCAACTCAGTAGGCACACATTGATGATCTTTAGCTATTACCGCTCAGTTTCCCCAGCACGAAAATATATGACTTCATCTGATTGGCTGATAAAATTAGCAATTATGGTAATAACATAGGTCACCAGAACATGACCCCTAAGCGGTTGCTGTCAGATCTTCACGTAGGACAGTGGAGATCTGATTTTAATCAGATTGGTAAATTTATAATTATATATGGTAATTATAACCTTGCTTTCCATCATTGTTCTGTTGTGACTTAATAATTACAAAGCTCTTAAGACATATGCAGATTCTTTCATTTATTTTTATGGGTATCAGTTTTCATGTTTTTGAAAAAAAATGTACATTTTCATCAGAACTTCTGTTCAAGAATTTCAGAATGGGGTTCTTTTGACTTTATAGATACATGACTGTTTGTTTGGTCTTGAAATTTTTTATTTATTTATCCCATAAATAAAAATGAATTCAGAGTATTTCACAATTTCCTACAATATGTATTTGCTTATGTCAAGTCCGATTGCAAAGAACTTAGACTCTGATCTGCAGTCAAATAATGCGCCTGCAGATCATGGTCTGTGTTGTTTGTTGTACTGATTAGTCCTAATAAACTGCACAGGCCCAGATCTGCCAGTAGCAAATTATGCAATGGCAGATCTGCATCTGTTTATTTTGGACTTGATTTATAAAGTGTGTGTGTGTGTGTGTGTGTGTGTGTGTGTGTGTGTGTGTGTGTGTGTGAAATTCCCATTTACTCATTACGTTTCACTTTGCTTATATTTGTCTGCTGTAAGAAAATGCCATGATTCAGTCTAGGAACAAATTTTGTTTTGCTTATCCATTTCGTAGATCTTTCAGATTTGAAATATTAGCTTTTTTAGGAATTTGGATCTTGTCCATTTTTTAAGCCAACAGATGGATCCCATAGCAAATAGTCTAGGACCACTTATATAATATAGCATTGTTATTGTTGATTCTGATGCTGAAAAACAGAAAATCTTCATGGGTTTAAAGTTTTTGGCAGATATAATGAGGTACCTGAGTTCTTGAAATTTCTTTTAGACTTCACACTAATGTAGTTATGCAGTATTCAAACACGGATCTGTCAGTGTAACATGCTTGCTAATTGGTTGAATGTTGTAATTTGCTAAAAGCAAAATCCACAATATATATTTAGAAATTTGATTGTGACTCTTAATCTAACATAATTTCAATCCTCAACACAAGATTATTATGCTCTTTCAAATGCACTTTGTAAAATTTTTCACACAAAATAGCCGAAAATGTCATTCTCTGTGATGCTTCGTCTTTTCTGTCATAAATATCTTTTTCATGATGACATTCCAACCACCATTCTGTTATCCCCATAATTCATATAACCAATGAACAATTAAAGAAAACTTTTATGTTTCAAATATGCTGAGGTTTTTGAATTGAGAAATACTTTTTATATTAAAATGTTTACAGCAATTTTCATTTAGATTTTATTTTGTTCTTTTTTTATAGAGGATAGACATGGTCCCAGATCTGCTCAGTTCCAACCTGTGTTCTCTCAGGAGTAATGTAGAAAGGTACATTTCTTCTCTAAATATGTTACCCAATCACAATACCTCAGGAAAACAGTTACTACCTTGCAAATCCAGCCCTCACAGATACTACTTTTAGCTAAAGGGAGCTAAAAATTGTCTGCCGACCTAGATGATGGTCAGGCAGAGTGATCTCCCCTTAGGTGTAAGGATTGGCGGAAAAATACATGAACCTGTCAGTTACTGTTTCTGCTCATGCCAGGCAGGATGCTCTCATAATGAGAGACTTCACAAAAGACAAGATATACATGGAAGATACACCATTACAAGTTGGAGGAGTTTTTCACTTCAGAGGAAAGTATGTATACTCCGTCAATATTTCCAACATTTTCTCTTCCTATGCCAACAAAGCTCTGCCTTCACAATTTGCTTGCACTTTGTCATCATCACACATTGAGATACTTGCATGGGGAGCCTAAGTGACTACACATTAAGTTTGTACTATAATTATTTTATGTATGTGCAAGTCCCCAGTGCTTATAAAAACTCCTGATATTTTGTAATTCCTCTAGGAACAGGTTTCATTTCCAAGACATTCGTAGCATCCAGGTGCCAACTTCAATGATTTTACTTGTGCAGGAGGTCTGTGGGCCTTTTTCCCTACAAGGTAATTGCTTCGTAATGGATATTGCCACACCTACTTTGCGAGTATCTATAACAGTGCCTCAGTTCCCATTTCTCTATTGCTTCTGCTATACACAGTTTACTCATTTGTGTCTTGCTCATGCAGGTTTCTATAGGCCATGCTTGAGTGATGTTTATTAGCATAAGCTTTCCATCATATTTAAAGAGCACATAGACACTAGCACATGTAGCCTATGCAACTTCACTAAATAAGTTTGGGCTACAACAGTTATATGCAGGCATGTCTTCATGCCCTTAACAGAATACTTATATATGCATAATTCCATCATTGCTGGTCCATACAGGTGAGATTCCTTAGCCTTGGAACACCATGCTTCAATGATTCTACTTGTACATGCTGTCTTGACCTTCCCTGTAGGCAGTATTCTGTTTAAAATCGTCTGCTATCACTATTTTCCAGGTATCATTTGATACAGCTCTGCACCCACACTGTATTCAAACAACACAAGTGCAGGCCCACTGGTTTATACTTAACCTCCCTACGGGTAGCATTATCATTATGTTTTACCTGTACTCTTCATTGCTTTATTAGTGTGTCTGTTATCAATTTCTGGGTCAGCTGTGTATGATTTATCTCTGCGCTGACATTGTGTTCTAAAGACAGGTGCAGGGCTACAGTTTCATACGTTTTGCTCTATTTGTCTTACAGATTAGAACTATGGGGAAAGTGCAGAAAATTACAAATAATGACAAAGATGTCACCAGTCTGCATGCTGACCTTTCTCAGTGTGAGATTTTCTGATGGACAAGGGAGATAAGTCAACCCTTTTGCTTCAGCCATGACGTAGACACACTCCGAAACAGCTCTGGCACCAGTCACCACCACAGGATTCATCATTATTGGCAACTCCTATCTACTTTGCCTCCTCAGTGTTCAACTTTATTCCTATTACAGAACAGTGAGGGAAAGAGATAAACAAACAGCAAGTTCCCTCTTGCTTAGCAGACATGTGGACCAGTTACTTGGATCAAACGTCCCATAACCTGTCCCAACCTGATGATATCCTCCCCTCACGGATCACCTATTTCCCTTGCGACTGGCCTAGGCCATATATTAGGGATATGAAGGGTCAAAACATCAGTATTTTGGGTCAATCTCTAACAGCCCTTCTTCCGGTACATCAAAACCGACGTTTGCAGGCATATACAGGGACCAGTCTAACCCACATACCACCTTGACAGTCATTCGGCATGATGCAAAGATTAGTTCCTCACGCGTCAACATATATTGCTTCACAATCTTTCTACACTCTTTACTCAGTGACTGTCTAGAAGTCATGGTTTTTAATTCAGGGTGTTACAAGTTTAGTGAGTGGCAGACCTTATCACTCTTAGCCAGTTAAGTCTCAGGCATTACAGGGGACCTTAGCCTCACCTCAGGCAATCAAAAAGATGTTTGTTCAGAAGTTTCAACAGATGTTGCTTCGCATTATCTCTATACTCCACCATGAGTAGAGACTCTTTACTCAGGGACAGTCTAGAAGGCACAGTTTCTGATTCATGGCATTCTACAAGTTTAGTGAGTGGCATACTGCATCACTCTCCACCAGCTAAGTTTCAAGAATTACAGGGGACCTTAACCTCACCTCAGGCAACTAAGAAGATGTTGCTTGTTCTCAAGTTATGTCATCAGTTCTAGACTATCCAATGTCATGGAATATTCAGCCTTCTGAGCCTCCATTGAGGATGTTTTCTGCCTTTGAATCCTGGAGTTCTGCCCTCCTCTTCCCAATCCATCAACAACCTGGACCAGAGCTCCAGCATATGTTGATCTTATGACATAATGGAAGAATCCAACTTCAATTACTTCCACAGTCTTGGAGAGTTATGGACATTCTAACCTGCCTTCATCCTCAGTTCATCGTAGGTTCTACCCTGGGAATACACCTGTAAATGATGATACAGGGATAGTACCTAAAATCAACAAAAGGACCCAAGGGCCACACATCGGACACAAGCTTCTGAAAACCATCCTATCGAAGTTCCACTCAGTAAAAGCCACAATTCTCACAAACCAAGGCAGATAAAGCACAGAGAGGGTCCTACCATTCATCCCAACATTTCTCTGGGGGTTTTATTCCAGACTTTAAATGGGCTCAAAGGCAAAGGCACTCTGCATCCAATCATCAACCTAAACACCTGAAACAATTCATTCACGCCCCTGGGTTCTTAGTTCCAACACCACAGTGCATTTTGAATGCCATCCAAGAGGGAGACTTTGCCATCTGTGTGGACTTAAAAGATGCATACCTTCATGCCTCATTCACAAGGCTTCCAGGATATTCCTGCAATTCACCAGCATCATATACCAATGCCAGACACTCCCACTGGACTCAACATCAGACCCTGGGTCTTCACTCGTATGACGAATCAAGTAATGGTGCATGTCCAGACCATTTCCACAGTGGCAACATCAAATTACCTGGACGACATCCTGCAGAAACATCAGGTGAGTTGTATCTAAACATGACATGATAACCCTTGTTACACTGCTTACCAACTTGGGCTCCTCATCAACAAGGAAAAATCCTACCTAATATCACAACAATTTGTTCACCTAGACATGAAGTTCAGTACACAGGCAACATAGCTTGATCTCCCCCAGGATTGGGCATTGACAATCTGAACCATGTTGGCTTCTTTGCTTTTGAGGAAATTCTATCCAAATAGGAATTATTTTATTTATTTGGCTTGCTCAATGTGTCAGCGGACCTCATTGTCCTTGGTTGCCTTTTTATGTTCCCATTGTAAATGATTCTTCTGTCCCAATGGCGACCAAAAGTGTGCCCACTGGACCAACCTCTTCCCATCTGCACACAATTCAGGCACCATCTGTGGAATTGGAGCATCCTAACTTGGCTCACAGCGGGTATACCTCTGCAAGTACAACAGCCTGAGATTACAGTCTGTACCAATGTAAGTACAGAAGGTTGGAGAACCCACCTACTACTATCCTTTTGGGAAGCCAGCGGTGCATGGTCTCCCCATGAACTACATCTGCATATCAATATTCTGGAGATTATGGCCATTGTGAAAGCCTGTCACTGGTGGCAGGAATATTTAAATGACAAGGGAGTTTTCATTCTGTCTGACAACTCTACTGTGTACTCTATAAATGATAAGGAGGAGCCAAGTCCCCAGATCTTTGCATCCTGGTGTGGGACTTTCTAAAATGGTGTTATCAACAACAAATCCACATACAAGCTCACCTTATCCTGGGATGCCAGATGTACTAGTCAAGCCTTTGTCCCATAACAATCAACTAATACAGACAGAATGGTCTCATCATGCCAGTTTTCACTCAGATATGTACCCAATGCGACCAACCATTAGTGGACCTGTTTGTGGCAAGACAGAATACCAAACTTCCAACTTTAAAAACCTGGGCAGTCAGCGCTCTATTAATAGATTGGAGTGGTCTGGATGCATACACCTACCCTCCAACACCTCTGATTCCAAAGTGATACAAAAAACAAGAGAATCAGAGTGTATCCTTATCCTCATTGCACTACTCAGATGGGAGAAGTTGTAGATCAACGACCTCATCAATCTTGCAATGGAAACTCCAGAAAATTTTAATTTTCCATCATCTACTCAAACAACCATGATGGCAGTTGTTTCATCCTTGCCCAGAGCTACTGAAGCTGCATGTCTGGATCCTATCAAACAGGCCCTTAGAAATAAACAGTGCTCACAACCAGTCATGGAGAGAATCGCTCTGGCAAGAAGGCCCTCCACTCTGAAAGCATATGAAAGCAAATGGCACGTTTTCACCCAGTGGTGAACCAGTTAACTCATCTTACCTGTCCAGGCTTCTATACCACTAATAGCTAACTTCTTCTGCTCTTTGAAGAGAGAAAGTTTGCTCTGAGTATGATAAAAGGTTACTTCTCCACAATCGCTGACACCTTTTGTCATCACGGAAGAGAGAATATCAGACAAAACAAGGACTTGTCTGACCTCTCTATATGTTTGAGAATACATGGCCAGAAACTTTAGCCCAGTGCCCAAAGTGAAACCTATCTTAGGTATTGACCTGACTGAACAAGACATCTTTTGAACCATTCTAAAGGGTATCTCTGGCACACCTTTCATGCAAGACCAGCTTCCTCATGGCATTAGCGATGGTGGGCAGAACTAGCTGATACATACCCTATCAGCAGATCCAACTTACATGCTGTTCCGGCATCCTCTTCCATTGCCAAGAACAGGCTGTCTTCCATGGGTAACCAGACCTTCATCAGGAAACCTCTATCCAGTCTGGACACATCAGCTCTTAACCACCTACTAGACCCAGTTCGGGCCTTGACTTGGTACCGTAATAGAACAGAGCTACTGCATCGAGGGAGATCTCGTCTATATTTACCCCTCAAAAAGAGCAGGCGGATATATCAACACAGACTATCTTGTCCTGCATGAAATGGGGTATTCGTTCTGCATATTGAGAAATAACCCCAGTTCAAATGAACTTTTACGCATTTCAGTTTAAGAGGTTAGAGCAGTTGCCGTCAGCATAACATTCAATCAGGACTGTTCTTTAGCTGACATCTTTCAAGCCGTAGGACGGAGATCGGAGCCCACATTCTCTAGCTTTTAGCTCCAAGACCAATTCAATATGGTGGGACTTGTATCAACAGCTAAATAGGTTCCCTTCCAGATGAATTGACAGCTTCTTACGATGCAGCTTCACAACTTCCACTGGATTTACAGAGGTGGAGGTATTTTTCCCTATTCGAAGCTGTGCCCCAACAGATGGAATCCCTTCAAGTTTGATTACGTATAATCTGTCTCACATACCTTAAGGGACTGGAGAGGATATTTCCATGGTAAGGAGATGTACCTCTCTCCGCCTCCTACCTGTTCTTCTAAGGTATTACGATTGGGTAAAGCATTTCAAGAAGAAACCATTTTTTCCTGGTAAAATATGTTTCTTCAAGAATATTTACCCAATCATAATACACATACACCCTCCCAGCCTTCCCGCAGTTACATCTATATAGTGCGTGCCTTCTACTCCAGTATTAACTGGCAGGTTCATGTATTTTACCACCAATCCTTGTAACCTAAGGGAAGATCACTCTTCCTGACAGCTGTCTAGGTCTAAAGACAAATTTTAGGTCTCTTTTTAGCTAAGAGTAGTATCTAGGAAATCTTGATTTGCGAGGTAGTTATGATATAATAAGGTGTTATGATTGGGTAAGTGTTCTCGAAGAAACATATTTTACAGTAAAACCTCTTATGAGCGACCACCTGTCATTTTTTGCCACAATCATAAGGCACAGATCAATTTTATTATATAAACACTCAGTCATGAGTGACCACCTGCTGAACACACTAGTGAGAACGATGTCTTGGCAAAATATGCATTTCGACACTGCTATGAATGACCACATCACAAAAATCGGGATAAACTCCACCGGCCTTTATTTAATCCCATTAACAATTGCCACTTAATATACCATTCTAAAAAAAAAAAAATAGGCTGACTACCGATTTCTGAAATTTTGTAGGTATACCTATAGTGTTTTATATTTTCTTTTGTAAACCAGACTAAAGTACATGTAGATTATTCCTCCAACTTGCCTGGTTCCTTGCCTTGTAGCTATGTATGAGTAGGATCCAGTATCAAAGAATAACCATATCACGAGAACAGACACCACAGACCTTTATGTAATCATTTGTAACAATGACCACTTCATTAGTAAAGATTGTTCTGATCAAAAACAAACATAAAAAGAACAAAACCCCACTAAAAACGGATTCTTGCTACCAGTGACAGATGCTACAGTCCGTGAACCAGGCTAATGTACATGTTGTGAATTGACATTGTAGTGCCAAAATTAAGGTAGTGGTTGCATATATTGTTTGTCTTCAGAGTTAATCCATATTGCCTGGGGGTGAATAAGGTCTTTGTCTATTAAACGAGCAAGAGAGGATCGTTTGCTGGATTCAGTTGATATTGTTAAAGGCTTGTGATATTTGTTCTTTTTTTCCCCTGATATTACAGTGATTACATCCCAATCACCAGCTGTCATCTATTCAAGTTGGTGCAACTAAAAAGAAACAAATTTTAATGCCGGAGAAAATAATTATTGTAACTGAAAGAAGTGAAAAAGAGCAGACCACTTGCAAAATAATGGTTTAAACATTGGTAAAACAAATTTAGGGTGTTATAAAGGAAAAGGAGTAAATCAGAAACAATTTCATATGCTAATACATGTACATGTGATCTTCAGATGTAAATGTGATTTCATATTTAATGATAGAAGCATATCTTTATTGCTATATAATTTTGTTTTCAGATGAATGCATAAAATATTTTAGCAAGAACTATTAATAAAGAGTAGAATATATGTACAGTGATTGTGGTTATTTTTCTTTAAATTGTTCTGAAACCAGATCTTGGAAACTGGTCTTTTTGTACAGACCTGTTATGAGAGACCACCTGTCTTGAAAGACTGTTTTTTGTTGGCAGAAGGGGCAGTCTTTCATAACAAGGTTTTACTGTACTAGGAAAATTTGGTTTCAGATCCTCACCTGTTTTGACAAAAGTTTTTGTTTTAACCACTCTAGATGATAACCTGAAATTCATGCAGCTGATTTTGAAAAGTTCCTTAGAAAATCAGAAGGCAAATTTGCTAACATGCATTTTACTAACTATAATCAAGACAGAAATTAAATATACCTGGACATAATCAAGACAGACAATTAAATATACCTGGACATTTTCAGTAACAGGTTGAAGAATTGAGAAAAAGGACAATGGGTGTTCCAAATTATATTAGGAATACCTTGACAAAAAGAACATGTCAGCTAGAATGTAGCCAAATGTACACTAACACACTAATCAGAGAGGAAATATTTACATATATTCATCTATCATGTGGGTTACATTTGTAGCAGAAGTGTTTATCTTTACTGTTTCAGGCATGATTGAGTTGAGACAGAAAAAGGGAACTTTGGAAAATGGGTTCTAAATGCACAGAAGTGTTGAGATCGTATTATTTTGGCATAGATAGCCTTTTAACTTTGTAGTGATTTTATGTGATATTTTTGGGTCATCTGTTTTTACTAACCTTAACAATTGTAACAGAGAGCATTTTACAATTTAACATGCAGGCATTTGACAAGATGTATGAAACTGGTACATATCATCAAAGTTCTGAGGTTAGACTTGATTTTTTTTTTTTGTACCCTTAAGTATAATTCATTTATTTCAGATTTGCATTCTCAGTTTTGTGGGAGATGAACCATGATGCTGAAATCATCAAAACAGAATTCACAAAAAGTATCATAAATTCAAAGGTAATATGTTCTGAAGTATAGATATCATTAATTACTTGGAGGTGGATTGCAAGTGAAGGATTCAAATTTGAAATTATTTACAACAAATATAGATGCTTGCTGAAAACCAGCATAGAAGGTTTCATTTATTTACATACGAGTCAAAATTGTCACATTTTGAACAGCGCTGCCATCAAGTCTTTTATGAGCACAAAGATGAACAAAACAATTATGATGCCTGCATCACCTTTAACCCTCCAGTGAACTGAGAGCAGCAAAGTCTGCAACTGCAAGTTCTACTGTATTGCTTTGGGGGTGGGGTGGGAGTCAAATAGCCCCAAACACTGTCAGGAAGCTTGGCAGTTGTGCATTGTAGTTGCATTTCTTGGATGACATAATGAACAATCAAATATACAGATGTTCCCTGTTAGATCATAGACACTTGAAGTATAAGAGGTTATGTCAGAATGTAGTGTGGATATTTTGGATTGTATTTCGTATTTCATTGTCATAAAAGGAGCTTCAGATGCATTGGGAATTCTATCTTTCTTTGAGGAGAAACAAGTGAACTTGAAAATTCAGATTATGCACTCAGAGATTTTGATTGTTCAGTATTTGTTAAGTTCTTGAGAACTTGATTTCATCATCATGTGCATGAGTTGAGAAAAAATGGGGTAGGGCCATTTTTTTTTGTTGCTTTTTTCCAGAATTGTATTTGAAGCTAATTCCAAGGAAATTGGGAATACGAGTAATAGTCTTTAACATTTTACTGATCTTGTGTAAAACTTAAAAGTATACTTGAAACTGTAATAACATACCTGCCATATTCCCAGACATTGTTGGGGGTGGGGTGGGGTTTGAGCTCAAAAAATGTGTTTTGAGGTCTGAGGGGGTGGGTGGGGTCAGTGCATGTGACCACAAAAAAACCCCAATAGTTTTCAATTGAAAATAAGCTATCTTTTCATATAAGCATAAGGAAAATGACAGAAATTCAAACCTGAATTAAAGAAAATAACTTGTCAGTTTTCTTTAAAGCATTTAATACACTTGCAATGAAAAAATAGTTGGTATTGTTAAATATTATGGCACACGTGCACATATGTGCAAGCACTAACATAATCAAAACCACACTGACATTAGATAAAAACATACAATATGTTTCAGTCTCTGCAATCCATGAGATGGCAGAATATAGACTCAATTAGATGCAGTTTTTGATGCTCTCAGTAGTTCTGTAAGATCATTTGAAGCCGATGCAAATGTCATTTGTGTTCATCTTCACACTCATTAGAGACTGGATGGTACTGTTGTTCAAATTTCCCTGCTGGGTTTTCTGAGTGAATGAGTTGTTCTTGCCAACCATAACATTAGCATTGTCAGAATTGTATCTAATGCATTTTGAGTACAAGATATATCTATATAAGAAAAAAGTATGCATCATTTGGGTTGGACCATTTCAGTGAGGGTGGGGGGAGTAACATAATTTTATCAAGCTTAATGGGAGTCTTAAAGGTAATATGACGGTAATAAATACCTTTCTCCAGTACAGGTGCTGATGCAGTCACTTTTTCTCCTTTGAATACATTCCCCAATGCAATATTCTGTTAGGAATATTATTAGCCTGCTACCTCTTAAATACAGCCCTATTAAAAAAGACCAAAAATCGTCTTTCTCTGTCTAGATCAATAGACAAAGGGCAATAACTCTTGCCCATTATCTCCCCTTGGCACCACCATGTATTGTAAGTTTGTAGCGTTGCTGTTGTACAGACCACATGTTGTACCATTCATCCTCTGACAATCCAGCTGTTTTGTATTCCTTTGGGCCCATCCACTGTTCAGTTTGGATTTATTGTGCAGATTTATCTACTGCAGGTTCTATGCATTATTTTACAATTTCTGCCAATTTTAAGTGATTTTTTTTTTTAACACCTTTCAGGATTTTATCTTTTGAGACCACTGTCCTACCAAGCTATCATTGACCTTATACAAGGTCATAATGAGTTAGCTTACCATTGACTATGTTAACTTACTCCATCCATTACAGAACTCTCATTAGCGAAATTGTAAAATGCTGCTTGATATTTATGCTTAGTTTATTCTTATTTCATTGCTCTGTTAGTTATTACAGTGTTTTAGATACTTAGTAATTTCAGTACATTAGTAGTTTCTGCTTTAATTTGTGTTTTTGTTTCGTCTCAGCAGAATGTCAAGTTAAATGATTTTTATGCACTTAAGAGAATGCAAGTCCATCATGACTCATGTTTTGTTTATACTGTGTATACAGCATTTATGATATGCAGCATCAATGATTCATAGTCAGTGGAAGTCTGAGCTTCCATTTTAGCTAATTAGTTATATACTGATTTGCCAATTTATGCTAGTCGATAGTTAGTCACATACTAATTTGCTAATCTATCCTTTGTTTTCTGTTTTTGTGTCATTTCAGGATAAATGTTTACTATATGCATGAGATGCATGTTCAAAGCAACCATCCTTTTGGCATGGACGAGAAGGAAAGATGGAATAAATCAGGAAGACAACCTATGGTTCATTGTTGGCAAATTTCAATTCATTGGGGAGTATTCCCCAATTTTAGGCAGTCCACAAGGCATAAGTCCCCCCATTGTCCAAGCATGGCCTTCAGGTCTGTAAGTCAGGTGTTGGATCTGACTCTTAATACTGCTGTACTGTTACCGGCTGTCCAGCTGTCACCAGCCATCCTGATATCACCAACCATCCAGCCATCCCAGCATGGGGACCTTTTTGTTGAAATGTCCAGCCAAATACGGAGATCTTAGTGATAGATCTGTCCATCTGACCATGCCGTCAGCATCTTATCATAACTATACCAGAGATTACATTACGAATTCTGTCTGTTCAGTCAGGCCTTTGGTGTGGCTGGTACTGGTGATTGCTAGACCGTCTTATACACCGCCAGCATCTGGGTCAGTCACATGCCATTCACACATATATTAAAACCACGCCATTGCTGGCCATCTGGCCATTCCAGAATATGGATCTTTCTGTCAGATCGGTGAAGTCAGCTATGATGTACAGGGATCTTAGTAACAGATCTGTCCATCCAACCATACCGTCAACAAAATGCCCTTTCTGTGGTGGAGATTTCAGTGAGAAATCTGTCTGTCCAGCCATGCCTTTGGAGCAGCCAGTACGGGCGATAGCCAGATTGTCTTTATACCACCAGCCTCTAGGCCACCATTCGCCCTACAAACCAGCCAGCAGTGCCGGACTTCTGTATGTTGAATGCTTGTCTGCAAGAAAGAGCTAGTGGTGTTTTCATAGGGATGGAATTGAGTGTTCATACCAACAGATATGTCTTCTCTAGAGCTGCAAGTTGACCCAGTTGGGCCTCAACACATGGTGAGTACAACGGAACTCCTTAAAATCCACCATCTTTCACATCTTACTCAGATCGGCCCATGGAACGGACTGAAGTTTAGCTTTAAAGCCGCCGTCGATGACATTTTTAGGGTGTTGGCCCTCCACCTTTACCACTGCTCTAAAGAATCAGTAGACCTCAATGAGGAGGAAGGGACAGGCTTAAGGCAATAGACGCCTTTGGAACTGATCTACTGGCACTTGACATGAATGTAGTAGTTGTTCATAAGTGCACTCAACTGTTTTATAGGGCAAACAAATCTGTTTCATGCTCATCAGAGCTGGTTCGGGATGTCGTTGCAAACACCCAGCAATAGCCATGGTTGGGAGGTGACAGCCAAGATTGCTAGGGTCAGTGACCAGGGCTACTCACTATACCATGGCCAATACTTTGACAGGTTCAGCCAATCTACTCTTGATATGACGTGATGCATGTCTGCAATCCACATGCCTCCAACTTTGTCATACCCCTCTCTTTCCAGATGACCCAATTCAGGTCACCATTGCTTTAGAGGAAGAATAGAGAAAGTTTGGAGGCAGGCGCCTCAGTAACTGCCCCTCCACCTTGCTGCTCAACCCATGCAGGCATTTGGAACCACTCAGACCCCGTCAGTGTGAAGGCATGTTAAGGCACCTCAGGACAGGGTATCTTCTCAGTAAGATGTGCACCAACATTGATCCCTAGTAAACAGTCGTACAGAGGTGGTAAGAAACCAATTTTTTTGCTCACTGAATCTCCTTATTTTCAAGTTCCCTTGATCAAACAGTCATGATCATGCCCAAGATTCGATCATTCCTGCATCAACGGGGCAACCCAGGTTGGCTTCCATGGGAATCCCACTGGAGAAGCCCCAAGTGGAAATAATGGTAAATACCAATGCCAGTACACATGGTGGGGGTGCCCACCTTTTACCAATCTTAAGTACCATCAGCAATACGTGGGTGTAAGAGGAACGGCTTCTACATATCAACATCCTAGAAATTAATGCTGTCATCAGTGCCTTTCATGTCTGGAAAGATCAGCTCTGAGGCAAAACCTGTCCTCATTAGGTCTGACAAGTCTGTGGTGGTGATCTGTCTCCTCAGACAGTGAGGCCCCAAATCACCTGACCTGTATGTTCTGATTTGGCAGTTTCTATGTTGGTACAACAATCTCTTTATCAACATACAAATCAGACACATTAATGGCAGACACAGTGTTTTGACCAAGACTCAGTCCAGAAGTGGTCAAGGCCTTCATATGTAACGGTCTCTCTATCAATTGGTCTTCACTCGGATTTGCGCACTTCAAGGCATCTGATGATTGATCTCTTGGCATCAAGGTGGAATCACAAGCTACCCACTTTCTTCTCTCCAGTTCCAGACCCAAAAGCTTGGGCCATGGATGCACTTCTAATCATTTGTGAGGGGTTGTGTACATTTGGCCCCCTGCTCCACAGTTCTGAGTCTGAAAATAACCCAGAAGTTGCAAGGTCAGAATAGCAAGATGATTCTGATAGCCCCTCTCAGATGGGACAAGTCCTGGGTCACTGTTTTACTTGTTCTCCAAATGGATCCAATCCTGGGTTTTAACATGGCTCAATTTGAATTCATTCTAACTTCTAACCTACACTTCGCTTGAGTCACTGTCATTCAAGTCATGTTAGCTAATAGCTTTAGCTTCTGCATGCAGGGTAAGAGAATTTGCATGCCCTTTATGTCGACCCGAACTCTCTTCAGTTTAGATCGGTGGGTTCACTGGTTCTCTTGACACATTCAGGCTTTGTAGCCCAAAATAGGGTCCTGTCTGTCAGTAATCAAGGAGTTGTCACTTGCTTGCTGTCTTCCATAGACAGATCAAGAACAACAGCCATGCAAGATACTGTTCATGCTTTCCAGCACTAACTTGAAGCGCACAGAGACAAGTTGTGGCACACGCAAATGCCTTTTCCTTCCCATGTGAGCCAGAACACAGGATATCACACTTATAGCCCTTTCTTCA
This sequence comes from Megalonaias nervosa, assembly GCA_016617855.1. Lineage (NCBI taxonomy): Eukaryota > Metazoa > Mollusca > Bivalvia > Unionida > Unionidae > Megalonaias > Megalonaias nervosa. The sequence goes on along the minus strand of JAECUM010004241.1, from coordinate 3,990 downwards.
TGGCTGAAGTGGGTTGTATGCTTGGTGTACTCTGACATCTTACCAGATCAGAGTTACCTCACGTAGATTACTGCTCAGAAGTTTCGAGCAATCTCTGCGAGCCTCGCATTCGAAGGCAACATTCCGACCCGAGATAAAATGGAAGCTGTTGGCTGGCTTGCAGAGTCAACCTTCTCGAGCCTCCAACTCAGAGATTTGGCATTGCAGAGGCAACCTTGAATCTGGTAGATCCAGTGGCAGCAGCACAGACAGCAACCAGACCCAACTTGAGCATATGTTAGGGTCACAGGTCAAGTGACCCCAGGCTATTTTGTAATTAGGAGAACAGGCTATCGTTCGCATGGGGTAATTCAGCTATTCTTCCCTAGAAGGATACCCAAGGTAGAGGTCAGATGTTCAGCATCCCCTCCTCCTATTATTTATTTCCCAAATGTAATGTGATTTGGGAATGTATTCAAAGGAGTAAGCAACCATCCTGCCATGCGTACATCCTCATTAGTATCTTGCTCAGCTAAAACCTAGCAACACTTGTCAGTGCCAAGGGAAGGTAATGGGCAATAGTTATTGCCCATTGTCTATTGATATAGGCAGGGAAAGACGATCATTTTTTTGTCTTTTAGTAGGGCTGGATTCACGAGGTAGCAGGGTAATATTCCTAATGTAATGTGTTAGGGTAAGTATTCTCAGAGAAATATAATTTTTTTAAAAACTTGCTATCAACACAAATCAACTGTGTGAACATGAGCATGTGCTTAATATTATCATTCAATCAGTATATTTCATGGTAAAAATCATCCTGAAAAGCGTGAGTTGATTATTAGTTGTATTTTAAGAAGAATAAGAGAATAAATGATAAAGGAAACTAAATGTTCAATTTGAGTATGTTCTGGTTTGCTATGATGTTACATGCAGGTGGTGCTGCTATGTGGACAGATGTCATACACTACGGAGTAACTAGTTGTCTGCAGTATGTGCAAGGAACGAAATGCTCAACTTACTGCTGTGCTTCACAAAGTTGAACTCCATCAACCAGAAATTCTTAAATGTTGTTTTTATTTGTGTGCACACCCTCAGCCTTGAACTATAATAAGCTAAAGGCCTCGGTTGTGATCCCCTCGAACAGCTTTTTCAAAACATTCCATGGCTTTTTACGTGTTTTTGTACCTCTTCCGATATTATGTGTTGTTTATTCAGTACAAACTCAAACTTAAATTATGTTTTGCTGGGCTGTGCTTGTGCTGCTGATAGCTCATTTTTTTTCCTGAACCACTGGAAATCCCTTTTGATATTTTGCTTTAAAAAATGAATCACTCTTGAAGAATATTATGACTTCTTAAATAATCATGTTTTGCAGATTATACAGAAATTAAAATCTGACTTCAAGGAAACATTTCCACTTTTCACAAACTTGACAATAATCTTTAATAAAAATGGATTAAGCAGTCTCATTCAAGGCAATGATGTGTAATAATTTTTCTTCTTCAACACACATCTCTTTGATTTGACTATAACTTAAGGCAAATTAGGTTGTTCCATTTTGTGAAATTCACCTATGCAGATTAGCCTAATTGGCTCTCCCTTGTTATATCTTGGACAATTGTGTTTGCTAAACCACTTTTTCATTTGAAGTTTCTTATTGAAATGAGGACACAAATATTCAGTGTTATGTATGCCTTCTGATAAATTTCATCTTGTAGAAATATTCACACGCTTTTCCACAGATGCAGCAAATTGTAGCAATATTCACACATTTTCCCACATGCAGCAAATTGTAACAATATTCACACACTTTCCCGCAGATGCAGCAAATGCATCCAGTAAATGATGCAGTTAGAAACGTTGCTACAGCAAGCCACTATTGCATGTTACAGTGTATCAAGAACAGCTCCCATATACAAGTGATGAAGTATACATCTTGTTTTATTTGGTTCAGTTTTCCCATTTCTTGGTGGTTAATAATGGGTATCTATTAAAGTTGAACAGGAATCGGATCCAGAACAGAAGATCTCAGGAGGTCTTTCACAGTACATTTTAGTTTGTTTTCTGGGCAAATTTGGTGACTGCTTGAAAAGTTATAGCGCTATCCTAGCATTATAATAAAACTTGTTCAGTTTTGGGAAAAATAACAAAATGCACAAGTATGTAGAATTTATTTTGTAATTTTCATCTAATTATTTTATGGTGAAAGTCAAAAGCAAGCTCACTCTGTTTCAACTTCAGACTTTTTGTATTTAGTGTTGATTGTACAGCAGTTTCTGATACACTACACAAGGTAGACAAAATTTGAATTTCCACTTTCAGCCAGTCAGAAATGGCCATTCAAAATTTACATCATTTGTGATTGGTCACAATGAAATCTTAAGCTCAGACCCAAGCTCATGAGTTTTATTATCTCCAGGTCTGGACTTAATTTGTGACTTTGGATGGTGACCTCATATTCTTGCACATTCCAAAACCTCATATTGGATATGGGACTTCAGAGATGAAACAAGTTGTATAAGTCCCTGAATTACTGTCTGTGGAATTTGGATGGGACTTAAGAGATAAAAGTAATTCTGCTGTGTACAAGTCCCCAATTTAATGAATGGGAAATTCGGATTATGAGAATAGAGAAAATGCATCATTTCATTGATTTTTTTGTACAGCTGAAAATATTATCATAATTTTATTGTATATATTATGTTTTGTAGGCATCCTTAACCTATGCTGAGGCCCAGATGATGATAGATGACAAGGCAAAAAATGATCCACTTACCCTTGGTTTGCGAGGACTTAACAGACTTGCCAAGATACTTAAGAGGAAAAGAACAGAGAATGGGTGGGGAAATTTTCAAAAATGATTATCTCATTTACATATGGCAAGGAAATTGTATTAATCTCCTTTATCATTTCAGACCAAATTATAGCATTCTTGTATCGAGATGTTAAAGTTTTGTATTATTGATTCCGATTCACCGTCACAAACAGCTGTTATGGTTAAAGTAGCTAAACCTTTGAACGGCATCTCCACTCAACCCACTTAGTCAGTTTCAACTTTAAGAGAGAGAGAGAGAAGGAGCATCCTGGCTCTTAAACTTTTATGAGATATTCTGATTCATGTTTCAATATGATTATCATTACTCAAAAGGAGACATGTTAAACAACTATTAAAAACTCCCATTAACAACAGCTTTACCAATTTTAGCTAGATTTGACGAATTCTATCCTAAGATTAAGTTCTTCAACCAAGATTATGATTACATGTCTTGTTCATTTAACTCGAATTTGACTTTAAGAGTTTCTTTCTTGATAATATCATCCAGTCCTTCATTGATATATGATACCAATAGAAGGAGCTTTGATAAAACTTAATAGAGGTTGAAATTACATAGATATATCTCCCATCTCAATTTTTTCCAAGTATACTTTTCGCATTTTGCAATAATCCAAACTAAATTAAATTGAAAGCTGAGAAAGATATCAATGAACACCACTTTGCAAACAAGATGTTGATGCTGGAAGTGTGTTTCAGTCAACAATTAAAACTATCCATATGCACAAAAATTTAAGACATCTGATCTCATCAGCTGATTAAATTATTTCAAATCACTGAAAAAACCTCACTTTGGCATCACAAGAAAAATGGTTGTTTTTTTTATCCCAGACCCTTCTTGGTGTAGATCTCATGGATCCATGTCAGAATTTCTTGAACAAGACATTCCATTGTTACTGACCAAATTCTCTTACATTTGGCTGTTAGGTCTTTATATTCATTTTTAGGGCTATATAGATTTCTTATTTATATCTGTAAGGATCTGAGACAGAGGTAAAACTTCTTTAGGGCTGTTCCATTAAAACACACAAGGAACCCAGGGAAGGCACTTTTAAAGTTGGGTATTCACCGATAGATGCAATTTAGAATTTTCTTATCATTTTAATATGTGAAATCAAAATACCATGGCATATATTTTTTAAAAACTGCCTTCCCTGGGTACCATGTATGTTTAATTG
>JAECUM010004240.1:0-45341 GCA_016617855.1 Megalonaias nervosa | reverse complement strand
TGTTTGTCTAATTTGTGTAGTGTGTTTCTGCATTTAAAATTCAGCCCCCTGTCCCTTGTCTGTGCTACTTTTTGTACCTAACCTGGTGGGTTTTCTGTTGTCTGTATAGTGAATTTAATTATTAGTATTTGTTAAGGAAGACACCTTTCTTTGGAAGAAATTTATTGTTCATCTTTCCATCCTCTGAAAACCCTGAGGTCTGTGACGTGAGTGAGGCATACCCTGCCCGCACACTGGCTGGTAACACCTCCAAAGCGGTGAACTAGGGCCCATCCCTCATAGTGGTTGTTCCTCTGAGGGTCTGAGAGGACAGATTCTCAGTTCAGTTTTGTTTCCATATCTTGATCCATAAACCGCGCTTCATTGTGTTTTGATTTTACAGTGATTTTGTGTTGTTTTTATGTTTATCTATTGCCAAATATAAAAGACAGTTCCTGCTGCCTTCAAAAAGCCTTGAGGTCCACAGCATGTGAGTGAGGGGTACCCATCCTGTGCACTGGCTGGTACTACCCCTAGGTGGGGCAGTGAACACTGTCCCATCTCCCACAGTGGCCTCCCTAGAGGCTTTTAGGAGGTCAGTTCTTCTAAATTTAATTTATAGCTCTCTTTCTTTATCCTAAGTATTTGTCCATACTAAATCATAGTTTGAATTCTGTACTCAGTAATATTTTGAATTATTTTTTTGTCAGTTATTCGATCCAACTATTAAAGATTATCATCCTGGTATCATCCATTTTGTTTAATTAGTTGTAATATATTGTACTTTTCCTATTTATTTGCTTCACACTCCACAGTAACATGCCTTTTCGTAAAATCTGCTCTTTTACATTGCAGGCATTTTGGAATTGTTTTTATCATGTGGTGGCATAATGCCACCTTTCCATATAAGCCATACATCATTTAAATATTTTATGAGCATACTTTGCCTTTTCAGTGTTTACACTTGCACATATTTTCCACACTTCTTGCCATTTGATTCTCATACTTCTCTGTTCAGCTATATTCAGTTGGTTCTTCAATATTTCCTCCCTGACCTATTCATATATATTTTTCTCATTGAGTTCCCATAATTTAGCTCTCTCCCTATAATTCACTATGAATGTTTTTATGTATCTGTATTGTTTCGGTATTTCCATTTGTATTTTTAAAGCATTATTTCTATAAATGTCTGGCTTGTATCTCAATGTAAACCCAAACCAGTATGTGTATGTATATGTGTGTATATATATATATATATATATATATATATATATATATATATATATATATAGCTTCCCATATAAATATGGAATTAGCATTAAATTTTCTTATCCAGTTAATTATATTTGTGATTTTCATTGAAAGTCGGTTGGGGATATTTATCCCCCTTGTTGTTTCCTCTGTACAGAGATTCACTTGGCAAGTAATTTAGTTTCCTGTCCCATAGATAATCAAGGTTAGGCTTATCTATACCATCTAGTTGTGGGTTTTCATATTCTGTTGATTTAATTATATAATTCATGTTACTATATACTATGTTGTGGCTAAATGTGCACGCTCCATTAAGCTGAGTGGCATAAATGCCCATATGTCAATATTCTCTTTAGTCTTGTCCTGTATGATTTTGTAGTTTTCTGTACTTAATTATGCCAAAAGGCAATTCCTAGGACTTTAACTTTGTTTTTAATTAGATGGGGGAGGCAGTCCTGGGGGATAACCCCTCCAGTTGCCTATTTGTAAAATTTCAGTTTTCTCATGATCAATTCTTGAGCCCGGGGACTTAACAATTCTTGTGTTCCTTTTGTAGGTGTTTGAAGGAGTTTGCGTCTGAAATAAAGTTTGTACAATGATAAGCATGTTGGAGCATTTTAAAGTCACTTTGTCGTTTGGAATATGGATTCCTAAAATCTCTTAGCTATTTCTTATGTCTTAAGATTTTAATTGCTGTTACGTATAATAGAATGGACAATGGGCATCCTTGCCTCCTGTACCATAATTGTATTTCAGATCTATCCATGACTGTGTCTTTCACCTGTACTTTTGAGAAGGTTTCATCATACATGATTTTGGTCCATTTTCAGAAGTTATTTCCAAAACCAAATTTTCGTAGAACTTGTTCTTTAGAATTATGTTCCAATCTATCAAAGGCTTTTTCCTGGTCAAAAAGTAATCATGGTACCTTTTTGGCCAGTTAGAATCAAATAATCTATAGTTGTTTTTATGTTTAAATTATTGTTTTGTATATCTCTCCCTTTTCCTCCACAGCATTTATAGACATTTATTCAATTCATGCCATTTTTTTATTCTGTTTGATAAAATCCTACTAAGTATATTATAGTCCACAATCTATGTTTAGGAGAGAAATAAGTCTCCAGTTCTTAATCTCATCTCCTTTTCCTTTATACAAAATTGTTATCAGCCCTTCCCTCATCATTGTAGTCATTTTATGTAGCCCTCAAAAGATCTTGTATAGCGATCCAAGAATTCATTTGATAAATTTCAGATGTTAAACCATCTGTCCTGATGACTTCTCTTTATTTATTTACTTGTAAAATCCTCACACTTTTCTTTTTGATCTGCTGTTATTGTCACAAAGTCTACTTCCTGTAAATAATTCGTTATTTATGCCGTTTCAATTCTTTGGGATGTGTACAAATCTATGTAAACATTCCTCGTGCTGTTTTGTATCTCTTTTTTGTCAGTGTAAATCTTGTTTTCCTCTTTAATTGCAAGTTTTTCTCTCTCTTTTGAGCTCCTCCCTTTTATATTTCCCTCCTGGTTCTTCAAATTTAGAAAACTTTTCTGCTCTTATTTTTCTCCCATTCTCCTCTTCCTGTAAAATTTAATTTAATCGTTTCTTCACCTCATTTTCATCTTCTTCATTCCTTGTTTTCTCTATTACTTTCTTTAGTTCATATTTTTCTTGAGGTTTTTTTTTTTTCTTTCTTGCCTAATTCTGCAATATCTAACAGATTTTTGATTTCTGTTTTTAATCCATCCCATTCTTGGACTATATTTTGTTTGCTTTTTCCAATGAATTTGTTTAATTCTTTTTTAATTAAAAGTTCGTATTCTTTTTGTCCGAACATTTTGTTTATTTTCCACTGGCCCGTACCCCATTGTTTCCTCTTTTCCATATATATATATATATATATATATATATATATATATATATATATATATATATAATGTTGATATTTTGTGATCTCATATCTTCTTCTTAATTAAATTGCTTTCTTTTATGTATGCTTTTTTTCCTTTTTGAAACATAGCATTTATCTATTCTACTCATCTGGTTCTCCATATTCGAAGGTGTATTCTTTCCTAATTATATTCATCAATTTATTTGTGTCTTCAAGTTTATTTAACTGTAAGAGTTTTTCTTATTATCCCTAAATTCCCAATCAGTTTTTCTATCAATCTTATCTTCTATCCAATTAAAATCCCCACATTATAAAGTTTTCAGTTGTAAATTCTTGAATGTACATGGATAGATTTTCAAGAAATCCCATCTTCTTTGCTTTATTTTGTGACAGAAAGTATACATTCAAGAGATGCCAATATTTTACTTCAATGTGTATTAGTGTACCTTTAAATTCTTGTCCTATGTTTATTTGTACCCATGAGATATCCCTTTTATTTTCATTAGTTGCAGCTCCTGCCCTGCTCTCCTCTTCATTATTATTTGTTACTACCATGGCATCGATTTTTTTTACTCTAGTTTTGCCTTCAATACATTGTCCATAATGTGGGTTTCTTGCAGCATCACTACATCACAATCCCTTGCTTGTTTTATTTTCTCTATCTTTTCATCATGTATTCCATTTACATTAATGCTTGCTATACGGAAGTTCGATCCTTACATCTTTTCTTGTAGGATTGATATTCCTTATTCTGTTCATTTATTGGGTTTTATAGTTATTTGTTGTAGGATTGATATTCCTTATTCTGTTCATTTATTGGGTTTTATAGTTATTTGTTGTAGGATTGATATTCCTTATTCTGTTTATTTATTGGGTTTTATAGTTATTTGTTGTAGGATTGATATTCCTTATTCTGTTCATTTACTGGGTTTTATAGTTATTTGTTGTAGGATTGATATTCCTTATTCTGTTCATTTACTGGGTTTTATAGTTATTTGTTGTAGGATTGATATTCCTTATTCTGTTCATTTACTGGGTTTTATAGTTATTTGTTGTAGGATTGATATTCCTTATTCTGTTCATTTATTGGGTTTTATAGTTATTCCCTTTTGGTTAGATAGCCTTTTGCCTTGGCTTCCTCAGACTGAGACATTTCTTTTTCATTTTCTGTTCTTGTCCTGCTTGAGTCATTAGTTTGTATTTCTCCTTATGCATTGTTACATCGTTTTTTGTTTTTTTTGTTTCATCTCTTTCTGAATCCATTGTCATATCCATTTGTTTTGGGTTTATCACCATTTTTCAGAACAAGATTGGCTATACATATCAGTCAGTATATTTGGTACAGGAAGAACCCAGGTAAACCCTTGGAAGAACCACCAACCCACTGGAGGCTTCTGGTGAACTTTCTCACATACTTGCGTTGGCCATGCCCAAGGCTCAGACTCGTGAAGCCAGTGAGATGTCATTGATGAGTAAAGAAAATTTAGAAGGTGAAAAAATAAATGATTAATAATTATTCACAACTGCTGAAGATTATAGAAAATTGCATGTTGGTGCTGTTTTGGGTTTAACACCATTTCTCAGCACAAGTTAGGCTATATACATCACCCAGTATAATTTGTGAAAGAACATGGAAAAGCCCTAGCTGGAACCACCGACCCATGTGAAGCTCCTGGCATCCGTCTCTCATACCCACATTGACCAAGCAAGAGACACGAACCAACACTGACAGAGGGGAGATGAAAGTGACCAGTAATGGCAAGTGCTTTTCACCACTTGGCCACCGGGGCACCAAAAATGTATGAAGTAGATTTTGTTTTGTATCGATTGTTTACCTCTTGTATAGATATGGAAGAAATATTGATACATCTTTATAGTAATTAATCATTTCACCCATACTAACAATATGCAATTTCCAGGTTTTGCTTTTCCCCTTCTTTATGCACTCTTTGGCTTTTAATCATCCTCTGCAGCATGCTAACCTGCTTTGTAACATAGCTACATGGTGAGTGGTATCTGTACTTAACCATATAAGCCATTAGCCAGAAAAACTTAGTACAGAAAGGACCTGGGAGTTCAGATTAGAAGAAGGAATATAAAGTTACTGTATTCTAACCAAACTCTTATACATGCATAATTTATACATACTCATATTTCATCTTTGCCTCTTGTTATCATTAGTTATGCATATGTACATGTTAAGTTCTTCCATTCGGATTTATTTCATCAATATGTTCCTTATGGAATATTTATACACTCTGAAGGCAACACAGGTAATAGTCACCTTTCCCTACCCTTCCAAGACGACACTGGTAATAGTTACCTATCCCCACACTTCAAGACAACACAGATAAGTCACCTTTCCCTACCCTTCCAAGGCAACACAGGTAATAGTCACCTATACCCACACTTCCAAAGCAATACAGATAATAGTTTTAACCACAAAACAAAGTTCCAAGTGTGTGTGAAAATACCAGTCCAGAGAAATTATAGGATAAAACAACTCATTTTATTTCATCATTAGATCAAATAAAATTATATCAAGTCTGTTAAACAAGTTCAAAATAAGTTTGTTCCAAGATTGAGAGATCAAATTATGGTGGAGGCATTCTAGCCCTGTCAGATTGATATATCAAATTGTGGTCAAGGCATTCTTTTCCTGTCAGTCTGATAGATTAAATTATGGTGGGGACATTCTAGCCCTGTGAGATTAATAAATAAAATTATGGTGGGGACATTCCAGCCCTTTGAGAGTAATAGATCAAATTATGGTGGGGACATTCTACCCTGTCAGATTCATAGATCAAATTATGGTAGTGGCATTCTAGACCAGTCAGGTTGATAGATCAAATTATGGTGGGGCATTCTCGCACTGTCAGATGGATAGATCAAATTATGGTGGTGGCATTCCAGCCCTGTCAGATGGATAAATCAAATTATGGTGTGAGCATTCTTGCCCTGTCCGATTGATAGGTCAGATGGGGTGGGGTGGGGTGGGGGTGCATTCTAGCTTATTGCATGGAATGGTTATCATCAGACCTTGAATCACAGAATGATGAAATCATTTCCTTTCAAGTCTTATTGCAAATTTTAAAAATGCTAGTCTTAATTATATATCACACAGACCATCCAGGCTCGAATGAAATCTAGGAGATCATTAATTGAAAGACTAAATATTTATTCTTCTTGCTGATTTTAATGCAGATTTCCTGAATGAATCACTAGATGTTGTCTCTGATGCATTTACCAAAAAGTCACCTTCACCATTAATATATACATGTTAAGGTCATTCGGTTGTGTGACCTATTACGACTTTACGGAGTTAAATCCTGCAAGGTTTCGTCATAGGCTGGCTGACTCATTTTTGTTGATTTACTAATTTAAACAAACCGACATAAGGGAAGTAACCAAAGAGTCTACATTGCCTCTTCCCCCCCCCTCCATATTGTACATCCTACTATTTTTATAAACCAAGAAGTAAATTCCATTTTCTATAAAATTTAAAAAATTGTATGCCAACGCTTTCATAATTACTTGCATTACAATGAGTAATTTTACCACACAGGTCTATTGCTTCAGAGTTTTACCCTGATTTTAGTCAAGTGTGTGTGTAATTGTGGTCTTTGTGGTATGAGGACTGTCAATTTAGATTTTGTTGCAGTGAATCCCAGTGAAATTATTATATCTACAGCTATTATCAGTAGTCAATACAATATTAAAATTCAGCTGTTGTCATAATTTTTATAATTCATTATTATTCTCTTCAACCGTGTCACAAACATAGGTCTTGCATGACATTCCTCAGCACTTGATTTCTATCTTAAAAATGTTCTTTACAAATCATTCATTCAGTATGTTCATATCAAACACAGCATCATTCATTTGGTATGTTCACATGAAACACAGCATCATTCATTTGGTATGTTCATTATCAATCACAGCATCATTCATTCGGCTTGTGCATATCAAACACAGCATCATTCATTTGGTATGTTTATATGAAACACAGCATCATTCATTCGGCATGTTCATATCAAACACAGCATCATTCATCCAGCATGTTCATATCAAACACAGCATCATTCATCCAGCATGTTCATATCAAACACAGCATCATTCATTTGGTATGTTCATTATCAAACACAGCATCATTCATTTGGTATGTTCACATGAAACACAGCATCATTCATTCGGTATGTTCACATGAAACACAGCATCATTCATTCGGTATGTTCACATGAAACACAGCATCATTCATTTGGTATGTTCATTATCAAACACAGCATCATTCATTTGGTATGTTCACATGAAACACAGCATCATTCATTCGGCATGTTCATATGAAACCCAGCATCATTCATCCAGCATGTTCATATCAAACACAGCATCATTCATTCGGCATGTTCATATCAAACACAGCATCATTCATTCGGCATGTTCACATGAAACACAGCATCATTCATTCGGCATGTTCATATCAAAAAGCATCATTCATCCAGCATGTTCATATCAAACACAGCATCATTCATTCGGCATGTTCATATCAAATGCAGCATCAAACACAGCGTCATTCTTTCGGTATGTTCATATCAAACACAGCATCTTTCATTTATTAGATAAATTGATGGGCGTTATCTAAAAAAGTTTATTTGTGTAAATCAAACTGAATTTAATAATAAATTGTTTCCAAATTTAACCAAGAAAAAAATGTTTCAAAATTTTTAATCATTGCTGTAATTATTAGGAAATAAGGGACACGCATATTAACAGTCATAAATACAATTTATACAATATGCTACATGTACTTAGAAAACATTTTGTATGATTTAACTTAACTATATATCTTAAAATTCATTTGGAACTGTGATGAAAGTGAGAACTTGTTCTTTAATTTTGGTAACTTTGCAAACGAATAGTTTCTGAAACCTGCCACATCTTTATGTCTCCCACCTATTATATAAAATACATTGTTGTCAAAATCCCTTGTCACAAATTTATTTGTTGTCTTATTATTCACGTATTTTTCCATACAAAAAGAATTAAAAAATGTCTTTATTAGCATCCTTCGTTGCAACGGCACTAATAGAACTGCCCCCCCCCCTTCAGTTTCTGACGTGTGCGACAATTCAGCATGTACGACGAATTTCAAAAAGGCAGCTGCTATGTCTGTTTTCTTGAGAAAGAGGGTAACAACTCAGGATTCCGAATTGTTGCGTTATTCCAAGTTGGAGCCCAACATAGCAAAATAAAAAAAGAATCTATCCTGATCCTTTGCTTGCTTTTGTTTAAAATAGTTTTTTAAATATATAGTTAAGAATATGAAAAAAGTATTCAAATAAAATTTTGGTTGCTATCAATCTTATAAACGTTTTGGTACCAGAATGCGCAAACTAGAATCAGTGCGTGTCCAGGTGCGAGTTTTAATCTTATCCACAATGGAGGTGTTCAACAAAACTTTCGAGATGACATTCATTTTAACGGTTATCTCCTATAGCATATGGTGGACCAGTCTTCTGCTTCTATGATATAGAATTTAGTGTATACAGGCAGGTATGATGGTTTTATACACATGACATTCCTTACATCAGCCAAATGCATGGTTAATAATGTTCTCCCAATTTTCAGCAATTTACATGTACATGTAACTCGTTTGTGTGCTTTCGTTAACTGAATGTAGTATTTTAATATTTTATAACGCAAAGAATGAAATTCATTATTTTGTTTTTTGCTATCCGAGGACATGCAGAGAATGCGGTGACGTGTATGCTCTTAGGTTGCGACATGATTAAAGGGCTATTGGTAATTCCACAGGAGTCTGACGTTTTATCAGTAAAGTACAATGAAATCGCTGACAACACGAGGAGTCCGACGTTTTATCAGTAAAGTACAATGAAATCGCTGACAACACGAAATCACTTTAATTTATAGTACCGATCAGGTGATTTCGTGTTGTCAGAGATTTCATCATACTATACTGATACAACGTCAGACACCTGTGGTAATTCACAATTTAGTATAGGTGGGTGGGGTATGGTACTCTGAGTGTGATTTAAGGTCTATTGGTAATGCATAATTCAGTACAAGTGGGTAGGGGATGGTACACTGTGTTATTTAAAGTATATTTGTAATGCATAATTCAGTACAGTTGGGTGGGGGATGGTACTCTGAGTGTGATTTAAGGTCTATTGGTAATGCGTAATTCAGTACAAGTGGGTGGGTAGTGATGCACTGAGTGAGATTTAAGGTCTTTTGGTAATGCACAAGTCAGTACAAGTGGGTAGGGGATGGTACACTGTGTTATTCAAAGTATATTTTTAATGCATAATTCAGTACAGGTGGGTGGGGGATGGTACTCTGAGTGTGATTTAAGGTCTATTGGTAATGCACAATTTAGTGCCGGTGGGTGGGGAATGATACTCTGAGTATGATTGAAGGTCTGTTGGTAATGCATAGTTAAGTAGAGGTGGGTGGGGGATGGTACACCGAATGTGATTTAAGGTCTATAGTGTTGCTTAGCAAGTTATAAATGTTATATGTCATTTACACACTAATCATTGCACCATTGGCCATATTCAGTTATTGTTTTGGGATAAATACAATGTACAACATTCAGTAAACCATCTTTTCATCTTTGTCAAAGTGACATACTTTGTGTGTTGTCCAAGAGGGAATTTTAATTAATGGTTGTGAAATGTCATTGTTATGGAAATTGGACTGACTGTTCTTTATGCATTGTTTTACCTGGAAAAGGTATAATAATAATAATAATAATAATAATAATAATATCTATTGTTGTTAATATTATTATTGTTGTTTGTGACGTTGCCCCTTCTTCGAAAGAGGGGGTGGTTAATTAGATTTGGCTGTCATTATTTAGATGATGACCTCCCTCGATGTTACTGCCCAATGTGAGTGGATAGGTAGAATATCAACAGAGAACTGACCAAGACTATTGAGAAGAAATAATACAATATGAACCCCCTTAGAATAAAAAAAATAAATAAAAATTTTAATTGATACATAAACTAAAATGGCAACTAAAAACAGATTTAAGTTAATAGAATTTAATAACAGTGTTCAATTACAGATTCGTTTCATCATGGTAATGAGTTGTGTAAAGAGCACAATGCCCATGCCTGATTTGCATCACCTAGCATCGCTTCCTGTTTTCGTGTATCCCACATCTCCCCACCTCCACGTGTATACTTTGCCCTTCCTCTGATCTTTCTATACTGAACTCTTCATTTCTTTCCGGACTTCCCTCTTTCTGTCTGTCCCCATCTCTTCCAGAGAGAGCTGTTTCCTTAATGCTGTTCTTTTTTCACAATCGTGCATCTTAGTACTAACGCCTGTCTTGCCTTACAAGACAGCCACCTGGTCCCTTCACTTGTTTAACTAGGAAAGCACTATTCTGTAGGTTTCCCCGGAGCCAAACTTCGTCCTTCTCGCTGGAAAATTTCTGACTAAAGAGTTTTGACCAAGGTCGTGACTTTTAATTTACATTACTTTTGCTGTCCGAATTTTGAAGTTGCATTTTAGGTTATTGTTTACGTGTCCTGAAATGACCCCTTCACCTTAGAATCAACTAATCTACTCTGACAAGCTGCTTCTACATTGGCACTTCCCTTAATGTAATGCAATTTAACTTGATATTGCTGAAGAAATAATGACCATCTCATTAAATGTCCATTTTTCAATTTAGCTTAGGCCAAATAAGCAGGTGGTTGGTGGTCAGTTTCCAGAATAAACTTTCACCCATAGAGATAGCAATGGAATTGAGAGATTCCAAAGATAATCACTCGGTATTCTCTTTCAGTAACAGAATAATTACTCTTGGATGACTACAATTTCCTGCTATCATAAGCAACTGAAAATAAGTTCCCATTGTGTTCCTGCTGTAAAACTGCACTAACACCACTGTCAGAAGCATTGGTATGTAAGACAAAGTCCTTTGTCATGTCCGGTAGTCTCACTACGGTGTCTGACGTCAACCCTATCCTTTAACGTCTGAAATGCTCTCTCACAAGCGTCTGTCCAAATAACCTATGTCGAGTCTTCTTCCTTGTCAAGTCAGTCAACAGACTAGCAGTAGCGCTGAAATTTGCAACATACTTACAATAATAGCCTGCATGTCCTAAAAAAGATCGCACTTCTGTCTTATAAGTTGGAGGTGCGGCATTCCGAAGCTGGTCGACTTTAGCACTGTCTGGGGTTAATGTATCTTCACTGAGTGTGCCCTGGATAAGTCAGTCTCCGAAATCCGTTGTGACATTTAGATGGTTGGGTAGTGAGCCCTGTCTGTCTTAGTCATTCCAAAATTTTTCTCAGTAAGACCACATGTTCTTCCCAAGTAGGTGTCGCCAATAACAATTCGTCTATGAAATTTGAAACTCAGGTTCCTTTTGCAGTTTCCTCATCATTCGGGTGAAAATGCTGTGTGCATTCTGGACCCCAAACATCATGACTACCCATTGGTATGTCCCTTCTGGTGTTGCAAAGGCAACATTTGGATGGTCTTCCCTACGAATTGGAATTTGCCAATATCCCTTTGACAAGTCTATTTTAGAAAAATATTTGGCGCTGGTTACATTGGCAAGTATGGACTCAGGATCTGGTAACATTTCAACCTGAAATTCTGTGATCCCGTTTAATTTCCAATAGTTGACACAAAAGTGGTGATCACTATCCTTTGTCCTGACCAAGACAACTGGTGAACTATATTCAGATTCGGCTGGTTCAATGGATAGGGTTTCAGTTTCACAAGCGTTTCATCCAGCAACTTCAAAATTGAACTCCTCCAAGTCCGTCATGCTTGGTCTTTCTGTCAAGACACTTGAGTAGTCGTGAAGTATCTCCTCCACCTCTTCACATTGTTCTAACGTTAACGTTACATCAAGGACAACATCGATGTAGGTTTCATTGTCTTCAAAGGACAACTAGGAAGTACTTCTGCCACTCCTCCATTGTCATCATGTTCTTCAGTCACAACTGTAGCAGCCACGAACTCAGTGGGTGTCTCCCTTTCATGATGGCGTTTCAGAAGGTTAATGTGGTACACATTCTCTATATCTCCTACCTGGATACGGTAGTTCTGTCCACCCTTCTTTTCCGTTACAACAAACAGTCCCCTCCAGGATACTTGGAGTTTGTTGTGCTCCAATCGTAACAACAGCATCTTGTCACCTACTTCAAACTTCCGTTCCTTTGCCCTCTTGCCGTAGTACTTGGCTTGACATCTCCATGCGTCACGGAGATTCTTCTGGGCCAAGTTGCAAACTTCCTCTAGCTCGGTACAGAGATCAACAACATACTGATATGTTGTTCGTACTAACTTGGATGCCTTTTCACCCGTCCATAACTGTTTCAATACAGCCATGGGCCCTGTCACTGTCCTCCCATAAACTAGTTCGAAAGGTGAAAATCCTAGAGTAGCTTGGGGTACTTCACGGTATGCGAAAAGTATCGCGGGAAAGTATCGATCCCAGTCCTTAGGTCAACCTTTGCACAGCTTCTTTAGAGCTTGCTTCAACGTATCATTGAAACGCTCTTCTAGACCATTGCACTGTGGGTGATATGAGGGTAGTAGTTTGGTGCCTAATGGAAAGTAACCAGTTCACTTCTTCCATCACCTGGCTAACAAACTGCATCCCTTCGTCAGTTAGTATCTCCTCAGGAACACCAACTCCAGACCAAACTCCTAACAAAGCCTCAGCCAACATAACTGAATCGATGTTTGTCAATGCAACGGCCTCTGGGTATCGAGTAGTATAATCAACAATCGTGAACACATAATGATTACCACTTTCTGACGCAGGCTTTATCGGACCTATCGTGTCCATCGCCACCCTTGAGAAAGGTTCATGAATCAGAGGGGTGGTTCCTAGTGGCACTGGGCGATATGAGGTCTTGGGTGCCACCCACTGACACTTGTCACACAACAGACAAAACCTCCTTACATCCCCATACACACCTGGCCATAGAATTCCCTCACTATCCTATCTCACGTCTTTGCCACACCCATATGACTACCAAGTAGACTCTTTATGTGCTAGCCTAAGCACATCTCTCTTAGATCGAGGCACAATCACTTGCTTATACCTCTAGGATCCTTTCCGGGTGTATCGATACAAGATACCCTGTTTCAGTGCGAACTCTACCTCACCGTCTGGTAAGTTCCGCACAGACTCCTCCTTTGTGTACCTGTGTAACCTGTTAAAGGTGGAATCTTCCTCTTGAAGTCTTCTTAATTCACCAGGTAGCAAATTGTCAATTGGTGAAGTTGAGGGGTTCAGTGTCTTCGACTCTGACCTTCGCTTCCTAGACCTCATCTCTATGGACCCCATGTGTACAGGTGTACACATCACAGGATTAGGCTGTGGCAACACATACCTACATCCTAAAATTATGTCATGTGACAACCCTGACAAGAACGCTGCTTGAATTTGTCCTTTCACATACGGCTAATCAAGGTCGTTGTAGACAACCAGGAGAGAATCTTTACTCCTATTAGCAAATTGAACTTCCACTGTCTCACCTGTATAGTTAGCAGAGTTGACAAATTTGCTATCCACCAAGGCTGGATAACTACAGCCGGTGTCATAGAGCACGGTAGCTTTCTCTCCATTTACTGTAGCTGTTGCTGTATTTGACCATTCTACTGGTGTACACTTTCTACCAGTGCCTGGTGTCACTACATTTATTGTGGGACGATATTTCCTGCAGTCTTTGAGAATATGGCTAGGTTTGTTGCAGCTATATCATACAATTTCAGCTTTCTTATCAGGGGTACCCTTATCAACCCCTTGGGACTTTCCTGAGCCACGGAACTGATCACAGCTGGGATTATCAGACCCTAGCTTTCCACCATTTTGACGATTCTGCCTATGAGGTGTCAAACCGTTATCTATTCTAGAGTCGGTGACGCTGGGTTGATCACTGCCACCCCGGTGGTTGGACGAGAGTGTGCACTCTCATATCGCTCAGCCATCACACTGATATCTTTGAAGGTCGCAAAATCACGTTCCGCTAAAAGTACGATCAGGTCTTTCCAATACATAATAAGCACATGTTCTTCTAAGATCTCTTCCCGTATGCCTTCATAAGTGAGCGCGGTGTCTGTCATTTTAATCCATTTATCAAAAAGCACGCATACACGGTTATGAAATTGAGCCTGTGTCTCCATTGTTCGCTTAGACGACTCTCTGAAAAGTTTGCGAAAACTTTCAGCCAACAACTCATAATGCCTTAAGAGCACTTTCTTGTGAGTGTCATAGTCATCTACTTCAGTGGGTGCCATATTATGGTAGATATCCTTGGCAGCTCCTTGCAAAAATGCAGAGATATTAATAGCCCACTGGTCATTGGTTATATGATGGATTAAAGCAAACTTTTCAAACTTGAGTTAAAATGTTATCGATGATTTCGTCCTTGTCGTTAAACATCGGCATTGTTATTTGGATGGTACATCTATCCTCTGAGGTTTTGCTTGTGGGTCCTGAATGTTCATTCAGTTCTCCACCCCTCCTAGATTCCACTTCGATTCTTATTCTTTCCATGGCTAATGCATGTTCTATCTCCCTTTCTCTTTCTTCATCCTGCAATCTTGCTAACTCAATATCTCTTTCTTTTTTCCGTTCTTGTCTGATTTTTTCTCTTTCTTTTTCCTCGGCTTGTCTGTTTCTTTTTTGTTTTTCTTTTTCCTCAGCTTGTGTCATTCTTTCTTTCTCTACTGTCTGCTGTTCTCTGTATTCCCTGAGTCTCCCCTCTACAAATTCTGCTAATTGGATCCCATCATAACCTAATTCATCTTTATAAATAGACTTGAACTCTTTGACTAAATGCCTCTCAGTTGCCATTCTAGTATACTCGACTGTATCACCAATCAATTTACTTAGCTTGAGTATTTAATAACTTCTTACTGGCTTACAGGAAACAGCTTCCTTAAGAATACTTACCCATATTCTATTCCAGTAAAGTCTTAACCTACAGACTTAAATCACTCAAAAGCAACCTAACAACATTTGGCAGTACAAAATTCTGAATTTCTCCCCAAATTGAGCTTGCTCACACCAACAATGTGCAATTGCTCCCTTGGGACTTCCTTAATTATCTCTTCTCACAAGTGTACTAAAGGGAATATTTCTGAATTCCTTGAATTCAGACAATGACCACACTATCAAAGTAGTTCAGGTACGGAATCTTAATTTCTTACAATGTCATAACATACATTAAAGAAAATACCAACAATGACATGCACTAATTACAGAATGCATATATATTGACTCGATTCACTCTCGTAAATGATAAACAAATTTATCACTGCTATGGTACTCTATTTCTATTCAATATCTGCTGAGATCTGTCACTCACTTTTTCAAAATACCCCAGACGATAGACCACACTTTGTAAATTGGTTCATTCATTGAAAGGTCTTTCCAGCATTCGTCTAATCTTCAGTCAGATGTTTTCATTTTTGTGGCATTGAATACATTTTGTGGCCAACTGTTCTATATGTCTGCTACTTGGTTGATGAAATAATGTTTCCACATGTCATGATCGCAATGTTTCTTCTAACTTTTTAGTTTGTCACCATGAGTGGTAGTATTAAGGTTTATCATTAACAGCTTGGCTGATGCTTTCTGATCATAAATTCCAGACAAGTACTAGTATTAGGTTTTACCATTAACAACTTGGCTGATGCTTTCTGATCATAAACTCCAGACAAGTACTAGTATTAGGTTTTACTGTTAACAGCTTGGATGATGCTTTCTGATCATAAACTCCAGACAAGTACTAGTATTAGGTTTTACTGTTAACAGCTTGGATGATGCTTTCTGATCATAAACTCCAGACAAGTACTAGTATTAGGTTTTACTGTTAACATCTTGGATGATGCTTTCTGATCATAAACTCCAGACAAGTACTAGTATTAGGTTTTACTGTTAACAGCTTGGATGATGCTTTCTGATCATAAACTCCAGACAAGTACTAGTATTAGGTTTTACTGTTAACAGCTTGGATGATGCTTTCTAATCATAAACTCCAGACAAGTACTAGTATTAGGTTTTACTGTTAACAGCTTGGATGATGCTTTCTAATCATAAATTCCAGACAAGTACTAGTATTAGGTTTTACTGTTAACAGCTTGGATGATGCTTTCTAATCATAAACTCCAGACAAGTACTAGTATTAGGTTTTACTGTTAACAGCTTGGATGATGCTTTCTAATCATAAACTCCAGACAAGTACTAGTATTAGGTTTTACCGTTAACAGCTTGGATGATGCTTTCTAATCATAAACTCCAGACAAGTACTAGTATTAGGTTTTACCGTTAACAGCTTGGACGATGCTTTCTAATCATAAACTCCAGACAAGTACTAGTAGTAGTATTAGGTTTTACTGTTAACAGCTTGGATGATGCTTTCTAATCATAAACTCCAGACAAGTACTAGTATTAGGTTTTACCGTTAACAGCTTGGATGATGCTTTCTGACTCCAGACAAGTACTAGTATTAGGTTTTACCGTTAACAGCTTGGCTGATGCTTTCTAATCATAAACTCCAGACAAGTACTAGTATTAGGTTTTACCGTTAACAACTTGGATGATGCTTTCTGATCATAAATTCCAGACAAGTACTAGTATTAGGTTTTGCCATTAACAACTTGGCTGATGCTTTCTGATCATAAATTCCAGACAAGTACTGGTATTAGGGTTTACCATTAACAGCTTGGCTGATGCTTTCTGTTCATAAATTCCAGACATGTACTAGTATTAGGGTTTATCATTAATAGCTTGGCTGATGCTTTCTAACAATAAATTCCAGAAAAGTACAAGTATTAAGTTTTATCATTAATAGCTTGGCCAATGCTTTCTGATCATAATTTCCGTAAAGACTTTAAAAGGCTCTATCATCTATTTAGCCTATGGTATTTAATCTTTGTCATTTCAGAATCTATAGTTTCACGTCTTTAAACATTTTATATTTCTTCTATGCTTTTCTTTTAGTATGGACTCCACCTACATTTGGCATATTCTAAGTGAGATCTGATATGGGCTTTAAATAATAGAACGATTTGTGATAGATGGAGTTTAATATCCACTGAATAACGATATCTGATTATCATTAATAGCTTGGCTGATGCTTTCTAACAATAAATTCCAGAAAAGTACAAGTATTAAGTTTTATCATTAATAGCTTGGCCAATGCTTTCTGATCATAATTTCCGTAAAGACTTTAAAAGGCTCTATCATCTATTTAGCCTATGGTATTTAATCTTTGTCATTTCAGAATCTATAGTTTCACGTCTTTAAACATTTTATATTTCTTCTATGCTTTTCGTTTAGTATGGACTCCACCTACATTTGGCATATTCTAAGTGAGATCTGATATGGGCTTTAAATAATAGAACGATTTGTGATAGATGGAGTTTAATATCCACTGAATAACGATATCTGATTGGCTTTGTTGACCTGAATTTGGTTATGTTTGTTGACCGCTAAATGCTTGTCAAAATTAACACCAATGGCATTCTCCATTTCCACCACTTTTAAATCAATCACGCCTCCAACATACTTGTTTCTAGTGTAATGAGGGTCACCACATACCCATGGTTTGTTGCACATCTTGAAACAATAGCATTTCACAGGACAGAAATTTAGGAACTACTTTGCACCCCCGTCAAACAGATTGTCAACATTGTGTTGGATAAAGTTTACATTGTCTTGACATAGACTGTCTCTATAAATGTTGGTGTTGTCTAAAATTGCACAACCAGGTAGTTCATTAATACAGATTACACATAGTATAGGGCCCAGTACTGGTCAATGTGGTATATCACTAGTAGCATTTCTCCATGTAGAATGGGACCCAGTACTGGTCATTGTGTTATATAACTAGTATTTCTTTCCATGTAGAGTAATTCCTGTTAATGTGAATTCATTCTTTTCGATCGCTAAGGAAGTTCTTCATCCATTTAATGGCTTGGTCACTAATACTAACCTGTGTTTACTGAGTGATTTTTTGCGAGGAACTTTATTAAAAGCCTTTATAAAATCCATTTAAATTGCACATATCATTCCACCTTTGTCGAGTATTTCTGTTCATGGAATAAGAACTCTTAATAGTTGGAGTAAAGTCAATTTACTAAACTCCTACTAAAAATGATCTGTTTAATTATACCCAGCACATTGTACATGTTTTTCCTGCTTATTTTTGATGAAAAGACTTCTTAAATTTTTAACATAACTAAACAGATAGTTTCAGTACATTGGGCCTCTAGCCCAATATATATATATATATATATATATATATATATATATATATATATATATATATCCATGGTCATAAACTGACCGTGCAGATAGACTAAGTTGTAGAATGTCCACCTTATGTGTGGGAGGTAACGGGTTGGAACCCCGGCCAAGTCATGCAGAAGACTTAAAACAATGGAATTAGCAGGTGCCTTGCTTAGCACTCAGCATTAAGAGGTTAGTGTTTGGAATGGTCAGCTTGGTGTCAGGATAATGTGACTGGGTTGGACTTGATGCCACATGTCTGCATCAAGATGCCCCACTGCTAGAATTTTTTCCTCAGAAATTTCTTGTATTGAACTCCATGCTAACATTTGCATGTTCAATTCTAACCAGACCAAATATTTCTTGTACAGTTTCTGTTCCTTCCCTTGCATGTCTTTGGTATTTTGTCAGTTATATGCCATGCTATTTTATTTATATGTTTAATGCAAAGTTTTCTTTTTCCCTTAGGAAATGTCATGTCAGTGGCAGTGGTCATGCTTCTCTCATCATCAGTGCCAATCAATAATTATATTTTTGTTGGGTTGTCTAAAATTTACTTTCATTTGTGCAAGGAATTTGTTTTGAAAAAGAGCTTTACTGTCCCAGTTTAATATTAAAAGGTCCCAATATTACATGTATTGGTGGTTCCCCAGATTCTCTCCTAATAACCTTGAGGCTATTATAGATAAGTATCAAAACATACCTCCCCCAGGTATGAAAGTTCTGTTGGTTCTGATTCCATCAGTGCTGGACTGCAGAAAGGATGAATGAGCTGTTCTTTGGTAAAACATGGTATTAGCTTTCTTTGATGTCTTTTCAACACAAAACAGCTTGTTGTTGTGTAACTACAAATATGACTTGGGCTTATTTTAATCAATTTCTAGTAAAAACGTACTCTTGTAAGTCTAGACTTCGTGCCATTCTAGGTGTCAGTCTTGATGATTGGCCCTCTTTCCAGACTAGTTGCCAGTGCTATTTTCCTCACCAATTACGAAAATAAATGTCTTGTTTTCATACAGCATGATTTGAGTAGGTATTAACATCTTTGCCCACAGTCATCATGGTGGTTGACACTCTTTCCTGACAGATTACTGCGATATGTTCCTCGAAGTTTATCCATGATATTTTCCTTGCTGGTTTCCAGTGATAGTTTCCCCACATTCTGTTGTAATAAACACATCTATTCCCCATACAGCAGCAATTTGTGAGGCAGTATTTACAAGAAATTTGCTTTCTGGAAGAGCATTTAACCTGGGTAATATCTTTGAAATGTCATGCAGATTTGTTATCATTAGATTTAATACAGGACCTGTTGTTGTTGTAGGGTTTAACACCATTTTTCAGCTCAAGGTAGGCTATACATGGCAGCCAGTATAAATGGTGGAGGAAGAACCTGGGAAAACCCTGGAAAGATCCACTAACCACGAGAAGCTACTGGCAAGCTTTCTCAAATATCCATATTGGCCAAATCTGAGATTCGACCCCACACTGACAGAGAATACAGGATCTATAGTTTTTTCTCAATGAATCAAGTTCAGAATTGTATTTGTATCATGACCATGCTTTTAGTAGTGTGCTGTTTCTGTTGGTTTCTCTCATTTTATAGATATTAGAGCCCCATAGTGCTTCTTGGAGCCTTTTAATGCTCTTAATAGTTAACATTATTTAACAAGATGGAATATACATGACACTAATGTCTATTTATGATTGATGTTAAGTTTTTGCCTATTAGAATTGACATTATTAGGAAAAATAAAATGTTTGGTCTTTTCTTCCATAATGATCCAGACCTGTAATGGTGTTGTTACATATTTGGAAACTCCACCATCCACCTGTCAGTTAATCAGTACTCTTAATTTCACATATAATGAGACTCTGTGTTCATTGTGTGATGTGATGCAATCTCATTCAGAGTATTTCAGACTGTCCTCTAATATATTTACAGGTCCCTGTCCTGATAGTTTTTGCTTAAGTGCACGTATGGTGGACATGTTCTTTAAAAACTTCAAAACACTGCCAGAGTGCAATTGGACACCCCGAAATATGCATCACAGCTTAATTTATGATGTAATACTTTCTAGTTGCTAACTAGTCAGACCTGTTGTTATGGTCACCTTTATTCAGCACTCACCTCTTCATAATGGTCACTGGCAAATTTCATATATCAATGCAAGACTATTACTTTGACCTTTTGGAAATAAGCATATTTAGAAGAGCTCAGTCTTGTGTTGCTTATGTTTCAAATGTAACAATCAGAAATAATGTGCCCCTTCTTCTTGCAGTAAGTTGACATAGGAGGAGATAATGATTTCTGTTCAGTCTTTTCAGAAATTTGATTTCTACAAGTTTTGCCAGATTGAGATTTGGAAGTTTATGAGACTGAGATATGTTGTTCCAAAAGCTGCAGAGAGGAAGACTTACTGACAAATCAAACTTTGAGAGCTGAGGAATAATCATTCAGTGTTAGGGCAGCATTTTCCTAAGTTTCCACTCATCAAGATAGCATTATGAATATAATTCTTGAACTCTTCAACTAATATGAACTATCTGAGGCTATAGTAACTTTGATCAATCTATCAAAGAGTTGTTCTTTTTCCCTAGGAAATGCAGTATGGTGTTTGTCCAGTTTCCTTTTTTCAATTCCTAAACCTTTGTTGATGTGACTCGGGTACCAACTGATAACCTTTCAATACATTCCTTAACCCATTCATTATCAGTACACTGTTGTACTGACGATGAAATGTAGCCAACACAAGTTCTGCTAATAAGTACACTTTGTAATAACAAAGTCTAATGCTTTCTTTGCAATTTCAAGTTTTCAGCAATACTCAAAATGAGGAACGTATTGATCTACTTCGTTTTCTTTAAAAGGGGTACTAAAATATTTTAATAAATTCCCAAAATTGATTGTGCATCTAATTGGGCTGCCATTGCCCAGTAATTTAATCACCTAGTACATTATATATACTAATCATTATCATGTATATTGTAATAGCCTGCCTTTATGGAGGTAAATATACATGTGTGTATACGGTAAACACTATCTATACGAGCTGCCCAATTCAGTCTTGCTTTTTTTAGTCAATGCATTGCTGGCGAATTTCTCAAATGAGTTAACATTAATATTTCCTATGATTCTATGTTTTGTTTACTTCCTCAAATAATTGTTAGCTGGAGTAGTCTACGGGTTTTGAGTTAGTAAAAAGGGAGAATCAATGCCGACGGCTGGCATCCCATCTTCGCTAGAAATGGTTGAGATATATTAACCCTATCTATGCCTTGGCATATCAAGCAGATATTTCTGTCCTTCACATCAGTGAATTTGCAAGCCACAGCATCCAATCAAATTTAAGTTCAAATTTGAACACTGTTCCTACATGATCGAGACATGGGGAGCACACAACTAGAATGGACTCGCAAGTAAGCAATTGCCCACTGCCAGTCTGTATTTGTACAAAAACCTTCCACTCAAATGAACTTTTAATGGTTTCTCTCTGGTACATAGTCACACTTTCGATGTTAAACTTCAAAAAGTATTCTTTTGAAGTCAATTGCTTCTACCATTTTTGGCAGATGTACAATGCATCGCTGTTACATGCCGTTGGTTAGTTGCCATTACATACTAAGAGAGGCAACTCATGAATTCTAATAGATGTAGCTAGGACAAAACACTAATATATCTGTTCAATTCACCAAGGTGTAGATAGGGTTAACGTATTGGAACCTTGGCTAGCGAAGATGCTGATAAGCTTCATAACAGTAAAACTTGTTGTCGTCACTTTTGTCAGCCAGTATTTGCCTAATGAATTCATGAAGATGAATTACACTGGGAATTGGTCATTTTGGGTTTTCTTGCTAGCTCAGATTTTAAACATGCATTTTAAAATGTCCTTGATGTAGGGCTCAAACTATGGCATAATGCTTGTTCCAGGACACGATGTGCCAATCAAATTAGTTCGCAACCATTTATGTCAAGCTGAAGGGTCCAGATGTGTAAACTGTTGCCTACTTGAAAAAACAAATGTTGCAGCAAGTGCTATAACTTCTCTACTGGCTTGAAGTACGTTGCGACAAGCTCTTTTGAAAGAATGGTTTTTACTAACTGCACAATTTATGCTTTTTTGAATCCGTCAGTATCAATTAATTTGTGGGCATCATTGTGCATTACTGCTGTCCAAGTACTGTACATGAATTTGTAAAAATGTTGCTTATTCACACAATTGCATGGCCTGGTATCATCTCTTTGTAAGTGCTTTACATATCATTTATGACCACTCTTTTGTCTAGTTTATAAGTTGTTCTGGTAAGTGCTTCCCGTTTGTCCTGCAGGGAATAAGCTAGTTAAGTTTGGATTCGTGGTTATTGCTTACCTTTGTCCAGAATAACCAATAATCACCATTGAGAATCCTGTGTAACTTGTTTCACCATGTGACAAACTAGCAGCATAGCTTTCTTAATATGCCATTAAGTGGCCAAGATACAAACCAACAAAACAACTTTGCATAAAGGTGGTTATAAAATGATGATTAATGTACTTCATTATACATGTGGAACACATTTGAAATATCTCCTTTATGTTGAGCACACTGTTGGGATAACTAATTATCATGGAATTGGTGTAGGGTGAGAAATTACAAGCAACATCCCTTTGTGTTAATTTGCAGAAGGCAAGCGAGTGTTTTAAGTCTTTCATTTTTGCCAACAAAAACTAATAGCTTGTCTCATATTAATTTCAGTTTAAGGATAAACAAGGCAAATGACTAATATTTACTCATGTCTGCTGAAGTTAAAAATAACTTGCATACAGTAAATATTGTTTTGTTTAGATTCTCCACCTCTTGTATTGGTATACATATCGGAACAGCAAAAGTATTTATGCATTGATATATTGATGAATTGGTTCAACCCTAAGATGCGAAGGTAGTCATAATTGAATCATGCTTTCTAGCCTATGTCCAGTAGGCACTGAAATATGTTGGGATAATAGTAAGCATATTCATGAATATAATGTCTTACAATGTTACCAGTGAAAGAAAATGGATTTGTACTGGTTGAAACATTCAGAAATTATTTGTTTTCACTTTTCAATTTGTATAGTGAGAAAGATGTATCAGGGTCTTCATTAAAAAAGTAGATTAAGTTGAGAAACTAGAAACAGAGATACATTCTGGGGCCTTATGATCAGGGTCCTTCCCAGTAGACTTAAATGTGGAAGTGGAGGTCCAGCACATAATTCTAGTTTACTAAGTTTATATGTCAGTAATATGTAACTAATCATCAATTACAGGCATAGGAATTCCAATAGAAATTTTGAACATGGATGACAGATCTATCCAACTTTTTGAAAATGCACTAAAAGATGGAAAGGAGAAAGTTTACAGTATACGAGTTATGGTTGTTGGACATCTGGGTGTCGGCAAGACAACCCTCATAAAGCGGCTTCTTGGAAAAGATGTCAACATCTCTGAGAGAAACAGCACTGAGGGCATAGATGTCCATTTGCATTGCTGTGATGTTTCATTATCCAGCCATGAATGGACATTGCGGAATAAAGGTAATTGTGCATACAGTGAATGTTTTTACTTCAGATTTTTGTATTTCTCCTTTCATCCTAGAAGCTTTGCCCTCTATTCATGTAAGGAACCTTGATCCTTTTGACTTCATGTTCACTGCTATAGAATAAAGAGAGACATTCTACCATAGATGTTAGCATCTGCAAAAGTAAATGTGTATAGGCAGGTCTTCAGATTCCAGTTGTGTATGATGCAAAGTGAAGAATCTTTTGTGACTGTTACACTTGGAAATGCATGAGTTTTGTGTCTCCATGCTGTCAGCATTAGATATTTCCTTACACTCTGTGCACAGAGCATGCTCAGTCTCTGCAATCACAGAACTGGCAGTCCTTATGAAGTATAATTATAATAATTATAAATTGTTTTAAATTAAATAATGTTGAGAAGAAAACCCACATAATGCAATTAAAAATGGGAGGCATGCTGCCATCACGTTATAAGCAGAATCGCCTTATTATGAATTGCGTTATAATGGATTTTACCTGTAAAATTTTCTGTACAGAAGTAGATCACTATGATCATTTTTTCATCTCTGACTGATTTAGGTTAAATTTGTGTATTTTGTTGATTTCTTGACACCATTCTTGATAAAATCACAAGGTGTGACAATTATAAGCATCATCTACGTTTGTACTAACATAGCTATTTTTACTGGCAATTGTAAGCATCACTTATGTTCTTACTAACATTGCTGTTTTTACTGGCCACTTTTTGTATCAAGATTTAACACCAACCTATGTAAGAATTGGAAGCTAATTCGCTTTTATTATATTTGACCTTATATTGTACTACATTGTACATATATTTTACAACACTTACCCATACATTTTAAACCAAGCAAAATAGTTTTGGACTGCTGACCATCTCTGTTTTTCATTGCCGACCCTGGGACTTTCAGCCTCCCAGGGGAATAAAATAATACAAATTTAAAAAAAAATAAAAAAAATTCCAAAATTGATCTATTCGTCTAGCTGAACGGTCATTTAGTTGATAATATATACTAATCATTTATATATATATATATATATATATATATATATATATATATATATATATTGAAAAATTTTTTTACCTTCCTACCCTAATTTTAAAACCAGTACAGCAGTAAACACATTATTTTGGCATTACTACACTTGATTGCAGTTGTATTGAGCACCAGTCATGAGCATGTGATAGTCTATGATGCTGCATAGAAAAATTACAAACATACAAAGGAGTGGAATACAAATAAACATAAACCAGGTGTTTAAATATTGTTTTTACCAATGATTATAAAAGTAGGAAAATTCGATCGGCAGTATAACTTCTTGTTAAAATTTAATCTTAGGTTGTTGGATGAAGATGTTTGTTTAAAAATTTAGGCGTGTACTTGGGAACATTTTGATTTGTTTAAAAAATTGAACTGCTTTCAGAAAAAACAAATAGTTAAAAAATACTTCTTGTCAATGGTGTTTTCCAAAATATCATTGCTGGTACAGTTATAATTGTAAGTATATCAAAAATAAACATTTGTACGCCTGAATAGTCCTGCACTGGTATGCAAATATACCTTCTTGCCATTATTTTCATTTTCATTCCTTTATTTTGTCAAAAGATTCCTGTATTATTACAAATTTATACAAGATCCATCTGCCCATTGGACTTTACATTGGTCAAATTCAAGGCAAATCATACTGGATTGCGTTATTATTATTAAAGTGTTTGCAACACATGTCTGATGCAATGCAGATTTCAGTTGTGTGATCTGCTCTTTTTATTTTCAGATTCAGAACAGGATTATCGACTGCAACGGCTTGCCAAGGTTTTGATTGAGAAACAACCAGTGTCGAGTGAGGCTGCAGATGAGAAACGGGTTGTAATCCCTCGTGAAGGGGAGGTAACTGACATCAATGCAAGGGACCATGCTGCTGAAGAACCATACCATGATTCTCCTCAACATGATTTATTCAAAACTCTGCCGTCTACAACCAGTCAACAAGTAGAGTTCCCTTCTTCTGTAGTGCAGAGAAATCTTCCAAAGTCTGATGCAAATGCTATGGTTAGATCAGAGCATGGGGAAAATGTTTCCAGTGAAAGTCACATGAAGAATCCGAACAGGGAATTTTTACAGTTGTTGCAAAAGAATGCAGATACAATAAAACATGATCTAGGCAAATATGCAGCTTTGACTATGTGGGACTTTGCAGGGCAGTATGCCTTCTACACAACGCACCAAATGTTCCTGTCAAGACGTGCCATATACCTCTTGGTGTCAGACATCAGTGGACATGTGGATGACTTGGTAGAAGATGAGTGTTACTTTGACAGGAAGGGGATAATGAAGTGCAGAGTGCATGGTGAGTTCAGGCTGCTTATGCTGTGTTATGATAAATTACTTCATTCTCACTAGAAGTTAACATTACTAATGGCCCATTGAATTTTCCAATTTGTTGCCCGGGTTGTCAAAAACTAATTCAGGGCTATCTGTTGTTTCTCTGAAAAGGTTATTATGATGGTGAGTACTTATTCAGGGAAAGCTTGGCTATTACTGAGTCAGGGCAAGCTTAGCTATTACTGAGTCAGGGCAAGCTTGGCTATTACTGAGTCAGGGCAAGCTTGGCAAGTATTAATTCAGGGCATGCTGGAGAAGTACTTATTTGGGGAATGCTGGGTAAGTACTGATTCAGGGCATGCTGATCAGGTACTGATTCAGGGCATGCTGGGCATGTATTAATTGAGATCATGCTGGGCATGTACTGATTCAGGGAATGCTGGGCAAGTACTAATTCAGGTCATGCTGATCAGGTACTAATTCAGGGCATGCTGGGCATGTACTAATTGAGGTCATGCTGGGCATGTACTGATTCAGGGCATGCTGGGCATGTACTAATTGAGGTCATGCTGGGCATGTACTGATTCAGGGAATGCTGGGCAAGTACTAATTCAGGTCATGCAGGGCATGTACTGATTCAGGGCATGCTGGGCAAGTACTAATTCAGGGCATGCTGGGCAGGTACTCAGGACTATTGGATGAAAATGATATTATATGAAGTGTATTGCCAGTGTTTGTCATGATCATACATACTTGTATGTGTTTTGGTATTTTGAGCAAAGATTCCCATAAAATGAGACCTTTCTAATTTTACCCAAAGCTACTTTGAACAAATATTCAAAAATATTTCAGGCAGTGTTTTTTGCTCTAAAATATTAAAATATTTCAGGCAGCATTTATTTGCTTTCAGGTACTTCTAATCTTGCTCTTCAAGGAAGCATGGGTCATTTTGGTGCAGCTGAGTTGGATCATGAGTTGACTATTTGGAACAACCTTAATAATACACAGTGGGCCTCTGTAAGAGGCCTGTGTGTGGCTGAACCAGAATCCACTGTAGTCGGATACTATAGTTCAGCCTTGTGCTGACCTCATACACTGTATGAGCACATGGTGAATTGGTGACACTTGTTTCCTGCAGTCCATTCAAGCATTGTTTATTTTTGGCTGCAATATTAGTTTTTCATTTTATGAACATTTGTACCATTTTAAAGTATTTCATTCTGTCATACATTCATTTGAAACTGTCTTGAACTGGATTATTCATAAAGTCAATACTGTTGTATAAAACAACATAGTTGTCACAAAGTAAATTGTTCCATCTGTACTCAAATTGCACTTTTTCCTGATCTTTTCAGAGCTAGCTGAGGTTTGGCTGAATTCCATACATTCCTGTGCACCACCAGACAAAGAAAACATGAATTATCATCCACCATCTGATAATATCATCCCTCCCCCAGTTATTTTAGTGGGAACACATGTTGATGCTATTCCACAGGTAAAATGTTTTTCAATACTCCAGAATGTTTGTTATGTTATTAACATTTTTAACTGAATGTGTGAACTGGCATATTATTGTATACACATTATGATTCTTCTCGAGTGCATCAATTTGTAACCTCATAAGGTAAGAATAATACAGTGCTTTCATTCCCAAGTTATTTTAATAAGCCGTTTAAATCTTCATGTAGCTGGAAGGACAGATTTGTGTAACATATTTAAATTAATGCAGAAAGGTTTGACCAGTCTTGGAAAGTGCTTGAATTGTAGTGTTTACCTTAAAAATGTGATTGAATTTAAGCCAGCTCATAAGGTGCTTGATAATTCTCAGTTGACCTCGAAAAACGCCAATGAATCTAGACAAATAATTTAATTGGAAAACATTGGGTCTGTGAAAGGGAACCTGAAGTTTCCAATATTAACAACCAAACTGACTGCTTATCCATTTTTTTTCTTTCTATAAGTGTCTATTTCAGTAAAACCTGTGTTGTCTGAGTCCAGTATTTGTAATGTCTAAATTAATATTTCTAAAACAGATTGAACAAATAGGAGGAACTCTTGCATACATGTGTTCAGAGAGATGCAAATCCAAAATATACGGAATTATTGAAATTTTCAAAGACAGTGAACTACATCGCATCTTTTGCTTGAAAAAAAGACCATGAATGTACAGTTGGGGATGATTTACTGTCAGATTATCTTAGATTATATATAGGAAAAATATGGGGGATATATGTTGTCACTATCTTCTTAATTCACTCAAAGAAATGTAGGGGTCTCACACATTTCTTTAATTTAGGGTACTATAAAAAGTGTTTATATTCTGACATGTTTGCAAATTCCCAAAGTCAGGAAAACTGTGACTACATGCAATTTTGGGATTTCAAGTGTTAGTCAGCTTTTGGTGTAATATATTAAGGTTTATGAGTAGAAAAAAACAACAGACAACAATAAAATACATAAATATATAATACATAAATATATAACAATGAGGGTAAATCCCCAAAAAAAGTTAACAGTTCTCCTAAAAAATGCATCATTCAAAATACATTAAGCTTAGCTACATATAGCCTTATAACGGTTCAGATAAATTTAATACATAATCTAAAAATAAAATTAGGAAGTAAATATATTTATTTGATCGAAATCCACTGTCTGAACGAGCAGACACGGCATTAATGGACTTAAAATCCTAATACAGCATTTTTGAACAGATAGGAAATCTGGCATAGTAGTCAGTAAAGCACTGATTCAAGAAAGTGAAACTTAAGCAGATCTTATGTTAGTGAAGAATCTTGTTTTGGAGCCAAAGTATCCAAAAGACGTTACCTATGAGCAGTGGAAAGCTATATAATAAACATAAGGAACAGTTTCCAAATTTGCTCTAGCTGGCTGAGCTAGCTATGTGCATGCCCCATCAGCTGGGGTGTCTCAGCACAGAGCAATATTCATAAAGTGGTGAGGAACAGACTAAGCTCAGAAAAATCAACAGAATAATGCATATACAACTACATGCAGCATCTTTTAAAGATGAAGTGTTATGTATATAGTGAACTCTCCTTCCTTCATTTTGTTCTAACCCCCCTTATTTTCATGACAAGTGGGTACCCCCCTCCACCATTAGATAAAATCCTGGAAGCATCTCTGAAGTGAAAGCACTGGAGTTGCATCTGGAAAAGAAAGTATAGAAGCTAAGGGGCAATGGTTAACATCTTTATTACAATGACTTTCTTTTTAGGTATCATTTTCCTTTCATATTACATTTATTCATTTCTGTATCTTTTTGTATTTGTTTCTTGTATTTAAATTAGTAATTGAAGCTGAACATTTATTACCATGAGTAATGACTGGAAACTGAAAACTTGTTATTGAAAAGTCTTTGAATTTCAGCTTCTGATCTGTACGAACCCTGTAAATAAGATCAGTACATACTCGTAAAATGCATCTGATTTTTCGACCTTAAAAGCTTTGTTAAAGTTAAATATGTACACTATATTATGAATTTATCAATGTCAAATCATTGCTTGTTGGCTCTTACCATGGATTTCCCAGATTCGTCCTCAACCAGTTTTATTGGAACCATGTAGGGCCTACCTCTGCTGAGAAATGTCATTAAACTCAACAATAAAAATGACATCAAGTTCTGTATTTTGTTACTGTTGATCCATATGTCCACAGCCGCTTCTCAGTAACTGCTGGGTGGATATTGACTTGTGTGGTTACCATAAGTGAGAGGTGTTGGAGTTGTATGTGTATATTGCGTGTCATATGGGGCCAGTATGAATAATTCAAACGTCAAATGTACAAAATCGCAATTATAATGAAATTTTTGTTACTAGATTCTGTGCATGCATTTGTAGCAAGATATAACAGTTTTGGGATTTTGGAGTATGATCATTGGGGTCATAGTCTGAAGTTGGGTATGGGGTATGGGGGTGGTACTTTGGCTGCAGGAGTCCGGGCCTCAACTAGTTGTCAGTGGTATATATAAATGAAAAAAGCAGCAGAGAGTGTGAACAGACCATTTTGCTGGAGACCTCATTTTCGAAAATTAAATTTTCCTACGAAGTCTGAAAAATAAGGTCAATAATGCTAAACCGAAGCCGTTAACCGAGCACATGTCCATACGGGGAAAAACAGACCACGTTAACAAAATTGTGTGGGTTAGTTCGTTTTCGTTACTCATTCGTTGACGTGTATTTTCCAACGTTATGCGATTCTGTTACATCTAGGTCATGTACGTGTGGTCGTTTTCACACTCTCTGCTGCTATAATTAACCAAATATTTTATCGAGACCTATATGATACCTAGACCTGGGATCATGTAAATTATTGTGATAAGTCCGTGTGGAGGTAGTTTGCGCCGCTGAAAAGAAATTTTTGAATTTAATCATGTCTACATCCCTTGAACACCAAGTATAATAAATATTTTGTAAAGTATAAATATCTACTACGTTAAACACAACCAGAATATTGCAGTTGTCTCTGATCACTTTAGGTATTTGCATATATCTCTGAGTAACATAAATCACATCGGTGTTTTTATGTCTGCCACTGGAAAATATTTTGGCAGGATTTGATTGTTTGTCAAGCATCACATCGTCGTATACTACGAGATTATTAATATGTCCATCCAGGTCATCCACAGACGGTGCATCATTGATATCAGTAATAAAATCGACGACATCGTCGCAGTCTTCTTCATATAATGACTTTGCATTTTCATTAAAATTCATAAGTATTTCATAACATCGTTGATTATCTACGGATGGTGCTACTAAATACAACTTATCCCACTTGAGCTATCTCATTATCAGATTAAGTAACAATTGCGTGTTACCACTTCCAGATGGACCAATTATTATCATTCTGATAGAATTCAGTAGCGCTGGATGATATTTAACTGGCTCTTGTTTTCGTGTCGCTGAGAAGTCAATTATATCCATATAATAAATAATATGAATCTATATTGTGTTTGATGCAAGGCACCCACCCCCACCACTGGAATAACAACAATAGTAACAAAAACTAGCAAGCGTGCACTTACAGGCAAGTGTGTAAAATGTGGTACAAAAAATACAAACTTATCTCCCTTGACAAGTCATGGAAAACAGGTGGTGATATTGCTGCTTCATTAGGAAAATTACCAGGGGCTCCGTGGGCAAAGTATCCCAGAGAAAAACATTTACCCGGATACAATTATTATGGTCCTGGAACTCGACTTGACATCCGACTTGAAGAATGAGATCAAGCAAAACCAGGGGAATATCCAATAAATGCAATTGATCAAGTGTGTCATGTTCATGATGTTGCATATAAAAGCAAGGATTTACAGCAATGACGTATTGCAGATGTGAAAATTGATTCATGCATTAAATTCTATAAAAGATAAATCTCTCTGAGACAAACTTGCTAGTTTTCTGGTGAAATCTGCAATGAAAGGCAAACTAATGATAGGGGCCGGTAATTAACAATAGGTAACTATTATAATGGAATCAGTTTATTATAGCCCAAAAGGATATTGCAAGGGTAAAGCAGCAATTGGTAAACTTGCTGAAGCAGCAAATGTTTCACGTGTTGTTGCTGCAAATTGGTTAGCGCGACAGGCAATACGGCAAATTTATCTACCACCACCAAAAAGAATTCAGTACGCACATTTTGATGTCAGTGCTCCCAACAAAGTTCATCAAGCAGATATTTTGCTTTTGCCACATGATACCATTAAAACACGTGGATGTCAATCATGTACATACAAATATGCATTAACTGTCATTGACGTTGCAAGTAGATATAGCGAAGCAGAACCACTGTCAACAAAAACAGCAACTGAAGTTGCATCTGCGTTTGAACAAATTTGTCAACGAGGTGGTCTACAGTGGCCACAACTATTACAGGTTGATCCTGGCAAAGAATTTCTTGGTGCAGTATCATCGTTGATGAAGCAACATGATGTTAAAATCAGACTAGGACACATTGCAATTCATCGTGATCAGGCAATAGTTGAGCAATTTAATCGAACACTTGCTGAATGGTTATTTGGATATCAGTATGCAAAGGAAATAGTTCAGGCAGATACAAGATCACGTGAATGGGTTGCAAGATTACCAAGTGTGATAGCTGCGTTAAATAATGAAATTACTCATTCAAATGCCATGAAACCCATTATCGCGATTACAAAAAAAAACCATATACCTGTAAAACGACACGATTCTCTCTCTCAACCAGTACTGGGTAATGTGACTGTAAGATATTTATATGAATTCGGTGAACTTGAAGGGGGTAAAAAAAAGAGCAACTGATCCTATCTGGAGTGTGACCACACATTAAATTTCTAGTATGGTTAGATCCACAGGTAGACCTGCAATCTATAGACTGGATTCAAATGCTCCTCAGCGTGGATTTGTACGTGAACAATTACAAGTAATTCCTGAAGACACACAATTACCACTGCGTTCACTTTCATAAACTGGCACCTCTGCATCGATTACACTCAAGACAGGTCAAAATCACATTCTCGCGTGTGTGACCAATGCTGCTATTAATTCTATCAATGGGAAATTGTCTTGGATTATTGTTTAAATACTCCCACAGCATATTACAGTTACAACTTGCACAATGATTTTTTCTGTCGTTTTAGTGTCATAATAAATTCAGCGTTGATATCAAAGTCGCGATTTTTTTTATTTATTTTTTTTGGTCACATTGTTTATAGCCGGATAATTTTTTCTTGACAACTTCATCGCTATTGCCAGCAGTTTGATTATTATTTTTTGTTAAGTCTGCGACAACCCTCCGCATTTGAAATATTCTTCTGACTCGAGACACTGCGAAATAAACTAAATTTGACCACTGGATTCTATCATCGATAATCCAGATATTTGTATCAGAAATAGTCAATCCTTGTGATCAGTGAATTGTTATAGCGTATCGTAATTTCCATGGTGATTTGTCTATGGTCAACACGCTCTCGACAACATCAACAACAACCAAAACAATCATTTAACATAAGAATTTGTTTCTGGACACTTTCAGTGTCTCGTCCTGGAATATCAACTTCAGTATTCTGTCTTCGAGTATCTGATGGGCGATAAGACAATGGTACGGGTAGATTTGAAAATTTTTCTTTATATAATAGAAATAATTTCTCTTGCAATGTATCACGAACTATTTTTCTACTTGCAACTATTAAATCATTTGGTTTCCACGAATTCCAAAAATCATTCACAGAAGTTTCTGGAATTACTTCATGCATTATCTCACATTGTGTTTTATCTGGCTGTAGTCTGATTAATCTTTTAAATTTTTTCAGTGATTCATCAATAGCTCTATCAGTTATCTCCTCATAATAATCCACAAACATTTTTAACCATTCGTGCGGAGACTGTCCAACAAAAGGTGGTGGTTGTTGTTGACCATGATCGCCGCACATTATCACAGCAGTATTTGCTGTCAATAACCAGTCAAAAAATATTTTTAATGTTTCTAACGACACAGTACAAATTTCCGAGTTATAAATGTGTTTTTGTTTGTTGCATCAGTAATTATAAAATCAAGTTCGGCATCATCCATAATTAATCTTGTACACGTTCGTTTATGATCATATGATCCTCCTTGAGTAAATTTACCAATGATTTTTCTACCAAGATCTTTTGCAACTTTATTTTCATAATTAGCCATGTCAGGATTTTCATCACCTGACTCTGTCAGGGAATGTTTCT
The DNA here is from genome assembly GCA_016617855.1 of Megalonaias nervosa. Taxonomy (NCBI): domain Eukaryota; kingdom Metazoa; phylum Mollusca; class Bivalvia; order Unionida; family Unionidae; genus Megalonaias; species Megalonaias nervosa. The sequence goes on along the minus strand of JAECUM010004240.1, from coordinate 11,324 downwards.
TTTGCTGTGGAAACCAAACTTGTTTCTGCGGACGATATGAGATATAATGGCTTCATTTACTCTCAACGATGTTAAAATTCCAGTATCAAGCATATATCATAATAATACTATTGGAACCCAATGTTTTTTTGAGAAATGTCTTCCAAACCAAACATAAACAATCGGATGCAGATTTTCTGCAAACTAGAATGACTCTATACAAGCAAATCCAGTCAGGTCAAAATTTGGTTAAAGTCCGTTTATTGCAACTCTGGTCATCTCGTGTGTGGGATGTCCGAATCATTTAAAATATCCAAAACACTCACCATATCCAATAAAACTTCCAGGATAACATGCTACCATATCAACCTGTAACGGGTGTCTTTAAAACAATAAAGCCTCCTTAATTGATTTGGCAATCTTTAACTGGGGAATGACCTCCCATGGTGTTATTGCCCAGTGTGGACGGATAGATGGAATATTAACAGATAACTGAGCAAGGCTATTGAAAGAAATAAATAACTACGAGCCCCTTTCACCAATAAATAAAAGAAATTTAATCAATTAATACATAACCAGAATTTCACTTTCAATCCAACAGATTTACAAAAAATAAATTTAATCAATTAATACATAACCAAAATTCCACTTTCAATCCAACGGATTTATATTGATAGAATTTAGTCGCAGTGTTCAATTTACATCATGTTACGAGTGGTGAATTAGAGAGTACAATTCCACACTTGACAGCATCACCTGACGTCTCTCTCTCTCCTCTGGTCTTGTATTTCCACGTCTACTGTGTACGCTTTGGTCCCCTTTCTGACCCTGAATCTTCTGACCTCTCTTAGATGCGGATTTCCATCTGACTTATCGAGTTTTCCTATTCTCGGAAGGGTATAAAACTGTTCCCTTAATGCTGTTTCTTTCCACACAAACAGTGCATCCTAGCACTATAGCCTGTCTTCCTTTCAAGACAGCTATCTGGCCTTTCTACAGGGGAAAACACTATTCTCAAGTTTCCCAAGGAGTCGGACCTTTTGTCGTCTCACATGGCAAAATCGGACTGAAGAAATTTGTCTAAAGTTGCTCCTATAAATTCTCAGTCTCCCAAAGTGTACGCCTAAATGTTTTCTGACCAATCGGAAACAACTGTTCCTAAACCTTCCCCCAAAATAATCATGTCTTTCATCAGATTTTAACAGCCTAAAATATGCTGCAATTAGCTTTCCTTTGAAGATCAAATATTTGACATAAAGTCTCCTCCAACCGATATGGTCGGTAATTCTAATGTACTCTCTGTCACTATACCGTTACCATGACCCGGTCAATTCCACTGAAGCTTAAACGTAGAACCTTAATTGTTTCAGAACTGAAATAAGAGAAATATCAGTGAACTTTCTCAAGACCTTTCCGGCTTGACTATGATAACTTCAATGCACAATTTATTCAACCTTAAGTTTCAACAAGTCTTCAAAATTCGCCACATTATACAACTGATATAACGTCACTACAGTTGTATTTAGTATTCCATAATCCGCCGTGTCCATATTCGACACAACTGCGCTGGATATCTTCAGGAAATTCCAATCGTGTCGGTTTCCATGAATGTTTCTCCTGAGCAACGTGGGCAGCAACTGAAGGAACTGTAAAACAATTATTTAGTAATTGTTCAACCTTGACATCGCCATGTGTATATTTCAACGCAATATTTGTCATTTCTTCATGGAGTGATTCTGTACAACAAATGTCACCACTAGGTCATACAAACTGATCAGAAGTTATGGATTCTGAGCTCGGAAATAGCCACACGGACACAGGGTCACTCTTACTAATATCGTTGATAAAATCAAATATATAATCGCTATAAAATTTTACTGTTCTATCTCGTGGAAATATTGTTACCGCTGACGTCCATGCGTGTGCGTTATGATCAATAATTGCTGTCGGAGATCCTCTTGATGTATATTTCGATTTATACAAAATTTCTTCGGTTGACGTCTTCACTGTAATTGAGAATTTTAATTTTATTTTTCTAATTTAGCAGCGTCGCTGATAGACGCTCCAGTATCTTTAACTGTTTCTGCCCACGCATTTATTTTTTTACGTCGCAGATCCGTTAAACCATTTCCGCGTATCGCTTTTGAGAAATGTTCTATAACTCACTCAGCTATGCAATTTAGCCTTGACTCTGTCAAGGACAATTTCACCAGATTGAGATCATCAACGCTAGGTTTATCATTTAGCGGATATAACGCATAAACAACTGCAGTTACAAGATAGGCTCATTCATAATACGGTTTATCAATACCAGTCAGTGTTCCTGGTTTGGATTCTTTATTTAACATAACAGTATTATTTCCAGTATGAAGCCATACAGGGTCACGTTTGTCACGGATAATCCAAGTGGCATCGTCTGCCTTCACGATAAATTTTATTCTAATAATGTATCGCTGATAGCCTTGATGAATATCAAGGTAGTTAATAATATTTCTTCCTCGCTCATCATTCATTCTAGTGTCAGCGGTATTCAGTATTCTTAACGTTGACCACATATTTGCCGCACCATCGTTGCGAAATTCCTTCTTTGCTTCACGGATACTATCAGTTCTATCGCTGTTCATCAAAGCTAGGTCTTGCATCGAAAAATTAAATTTAGGTTTCGACAATCTGTCAAGATCAAATCTGGCTCTAGAAGGTTTAAATGTCGATAATCTCTCAAACTCATCCATGCTATAATTAAGGCAGATATATGTTTAATTAGATTTTAATTATATATATATATATATATATATATATATATATATATATATATATATATATATAATACAAGCAAACAATAAGTGCACTGGTTGATGATAGGATTTTCATCTCGTAATAAATCCAGCATAAATGAATTCTGTGGCTACCACATGCAAAGCTTTAGATGTGGAAGTCTAGGACCGAAACCGTGTTTACAGTGTGGTGTTGGTGTACGAGGAGAAACTCATTTGTGTGTACAGTGCGGTGGTAAAAAAATAGAGAACTGAAACGATATTATGATAAAAAATATAATGCGGGTGAATCTCCCATAAAAACCTCTGAAGACTATCTCAATAGATTTTCAAAATAATCATTTAGACAAATAATATTATTATATAAATGGAGCAAAATGAATTTGTAAACATCCCATCATCAAGAATTATGAGGCATCTCGTGATCGTGTAATCAGGAGCTGTCGACTGAAAAAAAAACAAGCCCCAAGAAATTTCATGTACCTCTCACCATGTTGAACAACGTGGTGCGTTTTGCACTTACCCTGGGGTTTGATTTGGGGGGGAGGTACATGAAATTTCATTTCGCATAAAAATTGAAACCCCTCCAAAAATAAACAGCAGAGTGATGTGAGCTCATAACATTGTGACCTCACGAAGGGTACCCCACACAAACACATTGAGAAACAATGTCGCCGGAAGAAAAAGCCTCATGAAGTGCCTGTGGGCCATAAGAGAGGCCTTAACCAATGAACAGTGCCACATTGATTAAAAAAAAAAACAAAACAATCAGTCAGAGGACTCTTAGGACCTCGTGGTAAAGGCTTTACTGGCAATGAAGGGATCCCGTGGAATGGTTGACCGATCGTCATCGCTGCTGTTTATTTTTGTTTTGATCTTATTTTTATTCAGAAATATTTTTATATTTATTTATATTTTCACTTTTATTCATAAAATATTTTTATATTTATTTTTATTTAGAAATATTTTATATTAAACAAATATTTATTATATAATGATTCATGAAAATTTTAATGCTATTATTGTTGCTATTAAGCAGTTATAACATGACGGTATAAAAATTTCTGATGGACTTGATCCTGAGAAAATTATGCATGATTTTGAATCATTACAATTTAAAAAATCCGAGGACAGATATACACTATCCTCCAATTATCGATTCAAAAAGTTGTTTCAACAAACAATGATACAAACTTTAGCGGCAGCTATGGATGCGAAGGTGAAATTATTTGTTCCCCTTTCATGCTCAATCGAAAAAAATAGATTAGAATTATCTCACGAATACGAAACAAAAAGACTTGCACACGCTTATATAAAACAACTGAGAGAGATTGTCTGCAGCGAAAGACAGCAACGAGTATTACTCTACCCATGATGCAAGTGAAAATGACTGTAGTGACAACGAAACCAAAAGTGTCACCGTAACGGTGGTGTAACCATAATAAAAAAAAATATTTATTTGACAGATTTTTTTTTTTTTTTTTGCTTGGTGTTTTCTACAATGATGCTCTACGAGTGTGAGATCTACGAGTTTACATACAGATTTATATTAGCATCTCTGATCTCAAATCCAAAAGGTGTCCATGTTGGTCAGTAAGTTTAAAATTTATCCTTGATAAGTGCGGATTATGACATTTTAAATAAACAACATTGATTGGTTCTGATGCTATCAAATATCCTGGTGATACTTGAGGTGTAAATGAATATAGAATGTATCCCTGTTGGGCTTGGTTGGATTTTTCGAGGTCAACTTGATAACTACCATCAATGACATCACAAACAAGATTGACTGTGATCGTCGATGTTATGTTGACGATGCCCGGCGAAATATGACGACCACTACCGTATGGATCGTTATCAAATTTGAGAATACTTGCCGGTGTGGCTACTTTTTTCCACAGGGATTTTTGGAAAAACATCGGCGATGTTAAATTCGATTTTTGGATCTTTAAGTGTATTATTTATAAAATTTTCAGAAACAGCTTTATTACCAGGTAATGGTGAGTCAGAATAACCTATAAATCTATATAGATTATACCTGAGATCACCAAAATGAGATTTTTCTGCATTTAAGTGCTTGATACCATCGATTATACTATTTTTTTGTATCTTCATTATAATTCTGTGTTAAACTGATGATTAAATTTTTAACATATACTTGAATTCGATCAAATTCATTTCTCATAGGAAGACTTATACTGAAATTTTTTGTGTGAAATCCAACACCTTTACTGCCTACAACGTAAAGATCAGATAAATCAAGAACATCTTCGCCGCCAATATTAACATACTTATGAAAAGTCCACGGATATATATTTCTGTATTCGGGATTTTTCATAAGTTTTTTTTCTGTCGTGAGGAACTCTTCTAAACGTGGTTCAGCAGGAGCATCGTAAAAGAGGTTCAACTTCAGCCAACCTAACACAGATCTGATCAAAGATTGATAAATGTCAACGGCGTAATCTGGTGAATATATTTTCAATGGCCGCAGAAAACGTTGGCTCGTGAACAGTAATAGCTGTCTTGGACTCTTTTCCTGTAATGGATTTAATTCTATGTTGGAATTCTTCATTGATTTGTTCTATTTGATAACTGCCAGTTGGTACACTGACAACTTGCCAATCAGGATTTCCATCGAGTTTATATTTATTTGCAAATACTAATGAATTATTTGGCAGAAGACCTCCAAACGACGCTGACCTGATATTTGGCCAACTATGATAAACTCGTAATTGCGTCAGCGCTATTTCTGATTCTGGAATTGCAGTTGGAAAAATAATACTGAATTCAGGATTGGTTGAACTCACCAATATCATTGTGGTTTTTTTGCGGAGTTGTATTAACGACAATCTGCTGCAATAATTCGTGTGATCTTTGATCGTGCGTCGACATTATTATTATTTATTCCCGATTTTAATGCAAGTTCGTTGACACCATTGTAAATCTCAATTATCTTTGTAAATTCATGATCGGATATTTTACCATCACTGAGATACGACGAAATCAACGATGATAGTTTAGAATATGCTGTCGTTGCTGTATGCAGTTTCATTGTGTACTCCTATAATTTTGTGCTTGTACATGTAGCTATCTTCTTTGCAACGATGTTGAAAATACCTGCTATAGTTGTTGCGGATGAAACGACGATTGTTACAACTACAGGCGCGGTCATTGTTATCGTTGATAATATCACAACAGCTCCAGCGATGAACGCAGAAACCGAATACACAATTATGTCAATGGCGGCCATGCATCTGCAATATTTTTTTACTTTTATTGTATAATTGTCAACGATGTTTTTCAGTTTAGTTTACCACTCACATATTTGATCGTATCTGTATCGCTGAACATCGATCATTATACTATATTAAGTAATTAATTGAGGTGTTTCAGCTACAAATTCCAGACACCACCAGTAAGACGCTGTGGTTATTTTTTTATCGGATGGTTCCAGTATAAATATTTCTTCTGTATCTTTATTTAATACAACAGACACGGTTCCAGAAAAATTATGGGTTGAATGACGCCATGGATACATGGTAAATATCATAAATTTTGCATAGCTAAACACAGATAATCTATAAGCACCGGTTACTTCGGCTCTATGTTTGATAGCGTTATTTTGTGGCATACATGTTGATAATCCTGATGCTACTATATACACGATATTGTTAATTTGTTTGTGTGGAATTTTAACAAGATTAATTTTACTGACATACGAATCGAAATAAACAATTTCACGTGGATCAATTGCGTACGCAACCCAATGAGTACTACAACCAGAGTTTTTATTGAGATTTATGATACCGGTTTAAACGTTGTTTCGTTTGTGTGGTAATTGATCACGCATAAAAACACCTGAAATTTTTTATATTTAATCGCTCAGCAGCATCGAGTAAATCAGAATTGGACATAGGAAGAATCAACGAGACCCTGGAATTCTTAATCCTTTCCCGTACTGAGGTAAAGTCCCTAGCAATCTTAGACCCAATCCCGTTCGGGATCGTCCTTTTTTATTCCTTTTCCGGTTGCTTTCGTTAGTGCTATTTCAGCAGCTGTTCCAACAGCATCTAACGCAGCATCTTTTGCAACAGCTGGGACTGCAGCAGCTATTAACGCTGGTAACACAGCGAGAATCGGAAATATACCACCAGTCTTAGCAATGTCTTTGATAGCACCCGCAGAAAGATTAAGTCGTATGCAGGTCTTTGATTGTGTAGCCGTATTGAAATGTTTGAGATGACGTTCTGTCAGAGATAGCTTATTTGAACCACCATGATCTGTTCTCGTTGTAGTGATATTTTTTACTGCAGTTCTCTTTTGATGCTGATTGTAATTTTTTAATCTGACCTGGAGTCAGACTGATACTAACATGATGATATGACATTTTGAATGTCATCCTGATTTTTAAATCAGCGATTACATATTTTCCACCGGGGCATCAACGACTCTCATTCGTCCACCAACACCTTCAAGTAGCATCGTCTTATCACTGAGTATGACGGCGATTGCTCTGTAATTAGCAATACCTCCTCGTGCCACATGAGCTCGAAAATGTATATCAACGACGGATTGCATAAACAAGTCTAAATGTTTCAACGAAAAATAATAAATCGGATACACCATTGTAAATTCCAACTGTGATATATGCAAACCAGTATCAGTATTTTGATCATGTCCCATAAACGACATCAATCGATGATATTCACGTGCCACATGATTTTGATCAAAATTTAGCAAAATATCCTCTGATGGTTCTTGATGTCCGTTTATTCGTAATGAAACTTCAGTAACACCAAGTTTGTCAAATATCATTGCACTTCGTATTTGATTATTTACTCGTGCGACATTTTGAAGCGCAACAAATACATGTCGCGGTGCAAACACACCTTGCTGTGATGTTATTTGCCACATAAATAAACCATTAATGTTACTTTGAACAGCATCTGTGGACATCGTTAACCATGACAACACTGATTTACCACCTTGACCCATAAAAGAGAGTAAACATTCTTCTTCAGATATCCTTGGAGTCATTACTGACATCACAGCGAAAGTTTTGTCAATATAACTTTATCGTGAAGTGACATATTGCATCATCATCAGTGGCTTTTCGTACAAGTGCAACTGTGTGTTTGGCACCGAAAATAACCTTTCTAACACCTTTACAGAATCCAAATATATATGACAACGGAATCGCACATGAACAATTTTTATGATTACCCTGCAACATTGCTCGACGTGTTGAAAATTCTACATTGAAATTATAATTATCACCATGAACCACCGGCCACACATCAGCATCAGCGTTGTCTGCGTTGTTTCTTGGTTGTCTTATATTATATTTTTTTGTTGAGGGTTGTCAGAAGTATCCTTGGCAAACATCATTGAAGGTCCAGCTGATCTTGTATAATCATCGCTGTACCTCGCTAGACCAATTATCGTCATTGCAACATCGACATCTTTTTGAATCGATTCAATGGGTCTTCCGTCGATGATATGTGTAGCACTGTCGAACAACGCCATGATGCCATTATTAACGAAACCAACACTTACACCAGGGTAATATTCATTATTATCCATTTTTATAACTTCACCTTCAAATTCAATAAATGCCTCAGTGGGCAGGAAATATCTACTTGTATCTTGAACTTGTAATTCAATTCTTCCATGCTGATCTTGCTGTCGTGCGACATAAGAATAATATTGATAATCATCCATGAGAACTGGTGCATCCATGTCAAATGCTGTATCAGATACACGTTTGAACATATTTTATGTTATTGGTTATTGTCTAATACAAAGACCACTTCCTGCTATCAAATTTGCTGCTACGTTTATTTTTTCTTCTCTGCATCTTTGGCCGCTAACTCTGCTAGCCTTTGACTTGCGGCTTGATTTATTGCTTTACTAACATTTGTGGGCATCACTTCAGTGCTGGGTAATTTTACTGGCTGCGATTTTCGTCGTGCTAATCGTGCTCATCTATCCTTGATTGCAGAGAATGCTTTACCGTCAACGTCGCCTTCAGCACCAATACCTTTTTCACGAACAACGTCAATAGCTTTCATTCCTGGTTGCTTTGCAATCGGTATTGCTTTTGGGGTTATCCTGCTAAATAGACCCTGAACAACATCACCAAGTCCATCCCTGTAGATTGCTTTATATACTGGTAATCACGAATTTATCACCCTGATCATGGTTGGTCCACGATGAGCATTATGTATAATCATCTTATTATAATAATTATATCTAACTGCTTAATTGCTGTAATAATCATCGGCGATTTCATTAATGAAGTACCGATACACATTAACATTCATGATACCACCGGTAAACAATTGTTGACAAATAGCAGCTGCTTCATTGATGATTTCTGGAGAATTATTACCGGCTCGTTTTCCACCAATGAGAATTTCTAGTCAGTCCACATCGAAGAATATTATTTGGACAAACAACCAGACCACTTTCAATACCAGATCCAGTTGCACCAGGGGGTTCTTCTTCTTTTTTTTTTGATGTCATTCACTCAAATGGTCTTGTTTGTTCTTCAGTATTTTCATCTTCGGTTGCTAATGGTACACTTAATTTTTGTCGTATTGATTCTATTCCTTGTTGAAGTGTTCGTGTTCGTTTTTTTGTTGTAGTTGTAGTAATTGCTGTAGTTTTTCTTGTAGTTCTTGTCATTGTTGTGCTTCTCGTCGTTGTTGTTCTTGTTGTTGTGGTTGTTGCATTTGTTGTTGTTGTTGTTGTTGTAACGGCATAAGATAATTATCTATTCCATTAATGAATGCAATATATCTTACATGATTATTTCAAGTCTGATCAACTCCATAGTGTATATGGAATATCCATTTGTACCAGTTGTATGACTTACAACGTCATTAGCATGATTGGGTTCCAAAATTCTTCTTCTTTCATCATAACTCAAGACAGCATACATAGATAATTCAGATCTGTTGAGTTTTTTGATGTACGCAATACTTTCTTCGATAAATTTATCAACCGGATTAACCTTGACTCTTACTCCTGATTCTGGTTCTGGTTCTAGTGTATCACCCTCTGCTTGGTCAATACCTTCAATTTCTCGCATTGATTGAGCAGCAGCTATTTCCGCAGGAAGTTCTCGTAAAAGCCTTTTTGTTTTCTTAGTTCGCTCTGCTTTTTTTCAGTCACTGCTGCGGTTCTTTCTAACACAGGTAAAAGACCTTTAGTAGTCTTTGTGATAGGTTTAAATAAATTCTTCTTGTGTTTGTTGCCGAGCTTGTAGTTGTTGTTTAACGCCGTTACGAAGTGGAAGATATTTTCGTATTGCTTCTAATCGTTCTCGAGCTAATCTAGCCGAATGTGCTTCGCCGATCATTATTTGATAAACATAATGGTTTAATTATAGCAGTAGAGAGTGTGGAAATGACCACGCGTACGTGACCTAGACGTAACAGAATTGCATAACGTTGGAAAATACACATCAACGAACGAGTAACGAAAACGAACTAACCCACACGATTTCGTTAACGCGGTCTGTTTCCCCCTGTATGGACATGTGCTTGGTTAACTGCTTCGGTTTAGCATTATCGACCTTATTTTTCAGACTTCGTAGGAACCTTTAATGTTCATAAATAAGGTCTCCAGCAAAATGGTCTGTTCATACTCTCTGCTGCTAAAAAGTGGGCGATTCCTCCTTGAGATATACTACTAGGGTCTGGGGGTTTCTGGCTCAATTGTTTTTTTTTTTTTATGTGAGAGTGTGTTTTCTGTGTCAGTGTGCATATTACATATGCTATTGGTTGTTTGTGTATGTGTGTGACCAATGGCAAATGTGTGAATGCCATTGGTAGAGTATCATTTATCATCAAAAGGGCATAGTCATTTTTTGTTAATGAGTATTGTGGATATTTTCTGTTGTTGTTGTTGTTGTTGTTATAGGGTTTAACGCCATTTTTCAGCACTAGATAGGCTATACATGGCGGCCAGTATTAATGGTGGAGGAAGAACCCTGGAAAACCCCGGGAAGAACCACCGACCCACGAGAAGCTACTGGCAGGCTTTCTCACGTACCCACGTCAGCCGAGCCTGGACTCGAACTCACGCAGACAGAGGTGAGATGGCAGTGATCCGTAACGATCAGCGCTTTAGACCACTCGGCCACTCAGGGCCCCGATATTTTCTGTCGCTGTGATCGGAATATTCTCATGGTGTAATGGTGTAGATGTCCGTATAGTGCTTGTATGTAGTTTTTGACAATTAACTTCTTTTTACGGTGCCATCATCGAGAGTGATGCGGTACATTTTGGATCTTAGACCGATGAATTTGATGATGGGTTTTCCATTGGTTTTGTCTTTGAACTTTTCTAGGACATTTTTGTTGTCAGTACAGTGGAAAGGACATCAAAAAGTTCTTCGTGGTTGAACATGTCTTGATAAAAATCTTCTGTGTGAATTTCGTACACATGTGAGTCTGTATTGGTCATAACCAGAATAACGTGATCTCCGTATTTTTGATAAAATGGTAATGAAACTTGTGCATGGGGATTTTGGAGAGATCGATTATAGCTGCGCCAACATAGATGG